>JAVIAB010000073.1:74161777-74189660 GCA_032433765.1 Megaustenia siamemsis | reverse complement strand
TTTTGTCTATCAGGGGTGAAATAAAAATTGTGATCTCATATATTGTGGCGACTGCTTGACCAAGCAGCCTTTATCTCTCCAGTCCTGTCATGAGCGCCCCCTCCCCCCCCTGCTGCTGTAAAAATAATAATTGTTTATATAATGCTGTCAACAGTGTCCTGTCTGTTGTTTCAGTTCATCTCACAAATTTGCTAAAGTGACAACTGCCACCTAATAGCCAGTGTTGATCACTTTCACTTTCACCGACCCAGCGAGCACAAAAAAAATGTTTCAACTTCAAATGCAAATTAAACAAAATTGAAGCTGTCACAAAAATATGACTTTCACTTCTACTCACTGAAATTATTATGTTGTATTTGTATAAAACAAATATAGATTCTAAATGTTAATATGAGTGATAAATGTCAGAATTAAGCGTATCATAAAGTATTATTAATATCACTTATAAGCACTGACCCACAAGCACAAAAAACACAGATCTTCTCCGGATACAAGTTTAACAAATTTGGAGCAGTCAAAAAAATTATGACTTTCACTTTTACTCGCAGAAATGATTAAACTTACTGCTGTATACAAAAATCTAGATTCAAAACGTTAATATGAGAGATTAAATGTCGTGAATTAAGTGGATAGTAATAAAAATTATAGTCCAGGTGTAATTTTCCAGCAGTGGCAGGCTAGAAACATTCGGTCATACTTAGTGGGGTATTTGACATCACGACTGCATAAAACTAAGGTAGATGTTTCAAAGAGCAGGTGTTCAGAAGTGTATGGTATCATAAAAACTGCTGTTCTTTATTTCGAATTTTTGAAGAGATCAATTTTGTATATTATGACGGGGAAATCTCCCTGGATGTATTATTTGACATGAAACAAACCATAGTAACATCGGATAACAGCAAACAAAACCTAGAGGGAACTGAACATGTGGTAGATTGACAGACTTAGGGCAGCTGTGTGAATAGACAAATAACACTTCCAATAGCCACAGCAGATGAGTCAAATTTCAGGCCATAAATCTAATGTATCCCAGGAAAATGATTACAGCCTCCAATTCCCATGTCTCTGCTTGGATAAAACAAAGCTGTGTAGCAAAAGTTCAAAGAAAATACTATTTTTTTTTTTTTTTCTTTGGACACTCCCAAAAAATGTAATAATCAAGTGGTAGTAATTTATATGACGATATAATGAAAAACATCACTCAGAGATAGGTCTTGTAATCTAAGTTGAAGTGGCATAGATGCATTATTTTGAGCTTTACAGCCAAAGTTTGATATCTGTACCTCCAGCCTAACACACTGACTCAGCACAGCATTTCTGAGAACTGAGTTGCCTACCCTCTTTGATCCTTTTTGCTGGCCAAACTGATTAGTTTATTTCTACAAAGCACCCACTGGAGGGATGGAGGAGGACATTGATCAGCTCCGTTGTTTGCTGATCCTGAACGCAGGGAACGTCTGCTTTAACTCAGTTATGGATGGAGCAACTGGTGCCACCCTATCTCAATTTTCTTTAATACTTCTACCTTACATCATCAACAGGGCCCAAGACACTGATACAGCAACTGACCTAGAAGTAAAGTCAGCGACCCACAGCTGACTGCATGTGTCAGGAATTGACTGAGGGAAATATTGCGACGACAAATTGTCCACATCTGAATTGCTGCTCTTAAAACCTCCCAGTAGTTCTATTCAGCCGTGACGTCAAAAATACAGAATTCACTTCTGCAAAGTCTGACCAGAATGTTTGTCTAGTCTGCCACTCCCAGAAAAAATTACACCATGGGACTATATAATTTATATTATGATCACCTATTCACATTCAATCTCTCTAATAACATTGATACCTATATTTGTTTATACAGAAACACAATTTCATAAATTTCTGTGTGTAGAAGTGAAAGCATAATTCTTTTAGTCATTTCAATTTTGTAAATTTGTATTTGGAGTAGGTCTATGTTTTTGTGGAGCCTTGGTGGTTGAGTGGTTAGTGTGCTCACTTCCTGACCAGAATGGTCCAGGTTTGATACCAGTAGTGGCGAATTTTATTTTGGACTGACAAGACTGGGGGTCACCCAGCCTCTAAAAATATATACCAGAGATCTTTCTGGGGGAAGTAAAGGCGGCCTGGCAGGATACTGACCACATCGCCAAAAAATGTGCCGTGGTCATAGAAAAATGTGGTCACTAACACCATATTCCCCAAATGTCTAGCAAGGCATGGAGGGAACCCTTACTTTTTGTGTTTTTATACTTGTTACGCAGGTGACCATAAGTGATTTAATAATATTTTATGATCAGCTTAATTGCGACATTTAATCTTTCATATTAACACTGAACAGCTATATTTGTTTATACAATAATATAATTTGATAATTTCTGTGAGTAAAAGTGAAAGTCATAATTTTTTGTTACCGTTTCAATTTTGTGCAATTTGTCTTGGAAGTTGAACTATATGGTTGTGCTCACAGGACAGTAAAGGTGACAGTCATAAACACTGAGTTATAAGGATGGCAATTGTTATTTTAGCAAATTTGCAAGATGAACCGAAGCAACAGACACTGCAATGTCTGCGGCGTTACATAAACAATAACTATTTTTATAGTGGAAAGATGGGAAAAGATAATGAAAGCTGCATACACAGCAATCCTGAATGTAAGTTAGAAACTTCTGAATTTTATCAGGGGAAGGGCTTAATTTGTGTCATTGTGACTTAGGTCATTTCAGCTAAAGAACGTGTCCCAAACTGGCATGTGTCCAATTCCAAGAAAATTGTATTGTGAAGAGGTTGTTATCACCTAAAGATTTTATTTAGAGTTAAATACACCAACTTTATTTCTGTTATCTAATACATACCCTATTGTCCCATGAACAACAACATGCAACAGGGAGTACTGCCTCAGTCTCAGCTGCTTCAACATTCTGGTCATGTCCTTGGTGGTATACCCAACGTCACTGGAATCTTCTGTAAGATACACATCAAACAAAAATCTTCTCTAAGATATACGTAAGATATACATGTATATCCTGGACAAAATATGGAAGTCAAAAATACGAAACAAGAAAACCAAATTTAGAATATTCAACTCAAATGTATTATCAACACTTATCTATGCATGTGAACGCTGGAAAACATCAAAACAGATTGAGAGAAAACTTAACGCTTTTGAAGACAAATGCCTAAGAAAAATACTCTGTGTACAATGGAATGAATTCAAGACTAATATTGAAATAAGAGAAATGGTCATGCAACCTACGATCTCATCTACAATGGAATGAATTCAAGACTAAAATTGAAATAAGAGAAATGGTCATGCAACCAAATATCTCATCTACAATGGAATGAATTCAAGACTAATATTGAAATAAGAGAAATGGTCATACAACCAACGATCTCATCTACAATGGAATGAATTCTAGACTAATATTGAAATAAGAGAAATGGCCAAAAAACCAAAGATCTCATCTACAATGGAATGAATTCTAGACTAATATTGAAATAAGAGAAATGGTCATGCAACAAAAGATTTCTACAATGGAATGAATTCTAGACTAATATAGAGATAAGAGAAATGGCCATGCAACCAAAGATGTCATTGACAATTAAGGAAAGAAGATGGACATAGGTGTAGGATCAAGAATCAAGGTTGTTAATTTCACACATACAAACACCGTATGAAAGATGGTCACATATCAAAAGAAATACTCTACGGACAACTGGCAGATGGCAAAAGGTCTAGGCGGTGCCCCAAACTTGGATTTGTAGATGTGTGTAATCATCATCATCATGTACCCTGCCGGTTGGCGTAGGCGATCATGTCCTTCCACAATCTTCTATCTACAGTGCATCGTATCAGTTCTGTTGTTGACTGTTTTCCAAGCCATGACACCAAGCTATCCAGTATTTTCTCTCTTTGTCATCCGCGATCTCTCTTTCCTTTTATTTTGCCAGTTGTAACTGATGTGCCTGAAAAATGTTGTAAACATGACATAAACCTTGCAGTCTGGGAAGACATAGCAGCAAATCGCAATCTTTGGAAACACACTCTAAAGCTCAACTCAAACATGAAGCAGACAGATTCACAGAAAAAAAGAATACACGGAGAAAGAAAAGAAAAAAAATAACATTTCTAGGGGAGCTGAAAAATCCATAGTCAACTATGAGTGACGGAGGCTACTATAGTCAACTATGACCGACAGAGGCTACTATAGTCAACTATGACCGACGGAGGCTACTATAGTCAACTATGACCGACGGAGGCTACTACAGTCAACTATGGACGACGGAGGCTACTTAGTCAACTATGACCGATGGAGGCTACTTCAGTCAACTATGACCGATGGAGGCTACTTCAGTCAACTATGACCGACGGAGGCTACTACAGTCAACTATGACCGACGGAGGCTACTGCAGTCAACTATGACCGACGGAAGGCTACTGCAGTCAACTATGACTGACGGAAGCTACTGCAGTCAACTATGACTGATGGAAGCTACTGCAGTCAACTATGACTGACGGAGGCTACTGCAGTCAACTATGACTGACAGGGCTAACTATGACTGACGGAGGCTACTGTAGTCAACTATGACTGACGGAGGCTACTGTAGCCAACTATGACTGATGGAGGCTACTACAGTCAATTATGACTGACGGAGGCTACTATATTCATCTATGACTGACGGAGGCTACTATAGTCAACTATGACTGATGGAGGCTACTAATTCCCACATTTATGGTAAAGTTAAAACTTCAATCCTCTACAGTCTAATTGACATTAATTTTATTGAATAACTTGCACCACTTTTCTGATATAATTGCTTCTGCTGACATCCATTTTAACAGTTTGTATTATATCCTGTCTTAGATTCCCCAGCTCTCAGTAAGCCTCTCCTGTTATGTTTTCTAGTGCTTCTAATATTCCATCCATCCATCTTTCCTCTTCTGTTGGCCTCTCCTGCTAATGTTATGTTTCCTAGTGCTTCTAATATTCCATCAATCCATCATTTCCTCTTCTGTTGGTCTCTCATGTTGTTATATTTAACAGTGTTTCTAATATTCCATCGATCCATCTTTTTCAAGGTCAGCACTTGATTCTGTGTTCTTGTAATGTTTATTGAAGGCTTGATATGTTGTATTTTGGTCTTTCTATCATATCACATGGCCAAGCCATTGTATCTGTTGTTTCTTTATGTACTCCATTGGGAATTATTCCTAGCATTTTTCTCAGTTTTCATTTCTGATCTTATCTCTCATGCTATTTCCTGCATTTGTTGAACATATTTCATCTCTGTAGAGGTTATTTTTCTAATTGTTCTTGTGTCTTACATCCAGGTCTGGCATTGGCATCATCTTGATTCTATTTGTAATCATCAGCAATTTGAACATTTTTAGATTTCTCACAAATATTCTCTTTGATCTACCTTGTCTATCTATTCCAGATTTACCTATTCAGTCCTGAGAAGCATGTGGCTGTGCGTCAAAATCCACTATTTCACTGGCTGAGCCTGTGTGCTGTGTTTGAAACCCGCAGTAGATAGAAAGGATTTTGTCTATCAGGGGTGAAATAAAAATTGTGATTCTCATATATTGTGGCGACTGCTTTGACCAAGCAGCCTTTATCTCTCCAGTCCTGTCATGAGCGCCCCCTCCCCCCCCTGCTGCTGTAAAAATAATAATTGTTTATATAATGCTGTCAACAGTGTCCTGTCTGTTGTTTCAGTTCATCTCACAAATTTGCTAAAGTGACAACTGCCACCTAATAGCCCAGTGTTGATCACTTTCACTTTCACCGACCCAGCGAGCGCAAAAAAATATGTTTCAACTTCAAATGCAAATTTAAACAAAATTGAAGCTGTCACAAAAATAATGACTTTCACTTCTACTCACTGAAATTATTATGTTGTATTGTATAAACAAATATAGATTCTAAATGTTAATATGAGAGATTAAATGTCATGAATTAAGCGTATCATAAAGTATTATTAATATCACTTATAAGCACTGACCCCACAAGCACAAAAACACAGATCTTCTCCGGATACAAGTTTAACAAATTTGGAGCAGTCAAAAAAATTATGACTTTCACTTTTACTCGCAGAAATGATTAAACTTTACTGCTGTATACAAAAATCTAGATTCAAAACGTTAATATGAGAGATTAAATGTCGTGAATTAAGTGGATAGTAATAAAAATTATAGTCCAGGTGTAATTTTCCCAGCAGTGGCAGGCTAGAAACATTCCGGTCATACTTAGTGGGGGTATTTGACATCACGACTGCATAAAACTAAGGTAGATGTTTCAAAGAGCAGGTGTTCAGAAGTGTATGGTATCATACAAAACTGGCTGTTTCTTTTATTTCTGAAATTTTGAAGAGATTAATTTTGTCTATTATGACGGGGGAAATCTCCCTGGATGTATTATTTGACATGAAACAAACCATAGTAACATCGGATAGACAGCAAACAAAACCTAGAGGGAACTGAACATGTGGCTAGATTGACAGACTTAGGGCAGCTGTGTGAATAGACAACATAACACTTCCAATAGCCACAGCATGATGGAGTCAAATTTCAGGCCATAAATCTAATGTATCCCAGGAAATGATTACAGCCTCCAATTCCCATGTCTCTGCTTGGATAAACACAAAGCTGTGTAGCAAAAGTTCAAAGAAAATACTATTTTTGGAACTCCAAATGTAATAATCAAGTGGTAGTAATTTATATGACGATATCATGAAAACATCACTCAGAGATAGGTCTTGTAATCTAAGTTGAAGTGGGCATAGATGCATTATTTTGAGCTTAACAGCCAAAGTTTGATATCTGTACCTTCCAGCCTAACACATCTGACCTCAGCACAGCATTTCTGAGAACTGAGTTGCCTACCCTCTTTGATCCCTTTTTGCTTGGCCAAACTGATTAGTTTATTTCTACAAGCACCACTGGAGGGATGGAGGAGGACATTGATCAGCTCCGTTGTTTGCTGATCCTGACGCAGGAACTGTCTGCTCTTAACTCAGTTACTGGATGAGCAACTTGGTGCTCACCCCTATCTCATTTTCTTTAATACTTCTACCTTACATTCATCAACAGGGCCCAAGACACTGATCCAGCAACTGACCTAAGTACAGTCAGCGACCCACAGCTGACTGCATGTGTCAGGATTGACAGAGGGAAATATTTGCGAGCGACAAATTGTCCACATCTGAATTGCTGCTCTTAAAACCTCCACAGTAGTTCTATTCAGCCGTGACGTCAAATACAGAATTCACTTCTGCAAAGTCTGACCAGAATGTTTGTCTAGTCTGCCACTCCCAGAAAAAATTACACCATGACTATATATTTTATATTATGATCCACCTAATTCACATTTAATCTCTCTAATTAACATTGAATACCTATATTTGTTTATACAGAAATACAATTTCATAATTTCTGTGTGTAGAAGTGAAAGTCATAATTTTTTAGTCATTTCAATTTTGTTAAATTGTATTTGGAGTAGGTCTATGATTTTGTAGAGACTTGGTGGCTGAGAGGTTAGTGTGCTCACTTCCTGACCAGATTGGTCCAGGTTTGATCCTCAGCAGTGGCAGATTTTATTTTGGACTGACAAGACTCCAGGGTTCACCCAACCTCTAAAAATGTATACCAGAGATCTTTCTGGGAAGTAAAGGCGGCCTGGCAGGATACCGACCACATCGCCAAAAAATGTGCCGTGGTCATAAAAAAATGTGGTCACTAACACCATATTCCCCAAATGTCTAGCAAGGCATGGAGGGAACCTTTACTTTTTGTGTTTTATACTCGCTACGCACGTGACCATAAGTAATTTAATAATATTTTATGATCAGCTTAATTCGCAACATTTAATCTTTCATATTAACACTGATTAGCGGTTATATTAACATCGGTTAGCGGGTTAGAGCTCTGCCCTACCAAAGGAGGAGTAAGACGTCTCCTTTCCGCTAGTCTTCGGGACACCCCTGAGCAAGGTGGAGCTCCCGCTCTGCCCCCCTATCAGGGTTATGTGAAGCCATTGGAGCAGGTGGTGGATGGTGTTGTGGGAGCAGCCGACAAGTAGTGCCGGTCATGGTCCCCACGCCGCGATGGCAGGCAGAGGATCTCATGTATAGAGACAATGGCTGCGATCTCCGACTAGTACAGTCACTGCCAAGAAGGAAAGGAATGGCAAACTACCTTCTTATACTGCCTGGAATAATCATGAACAATCACAATCTTACATTTACAGCTAACGACGTTAATGGGGACTTCACAGCCACCTTGTCCGGTAGGGAGCGTCATGTGCTACAGGTGACACCCGATCGTCATCAATCAACTGTATGCAAAATCAAAAATAAAGAGACACTAGCAATAGGAACTTGGAACGTTAGATCAGCATTCCAGGTTGGAAAACTAGATAACATCAATCGAGAAATGAAGAGAATGAAATTGAACATCTTGGGACTATGTGAAATGAGATGGACAGGAGCAGGATTATTACAACGCGACAGTGGAAATGTAATTTACTCTGGGGGAAACACACATGAAAGAGGAGTAGGCATCATGTTAGATAGAGAAAGAAGCAAAACAGTGACAGGATTTTGGCCAGTTTCAGACAGAATTCTGCTAGTAAAATTCAGTGAAGACCAATGGATATCAACATAATTCAAGTTTATGCACCAACAAGTAATAGCGCAGAAGAAGACATTGACACCTTTTACGAGGAGCTAGAGGCAACCATGGAACAGTGTAAAACCAAGAAATAACTGTTGTATTAGGGGATTTCAATGCAAAGGTAGGAACAGCTAAAGTGCAAAATGTGACTGGGGGGCATGGCCTTGGAGAGACGAATGACAGAGGGGATAGATTGATAGATTGGGCAAAGACACATGAAATGATTATAGGTAACACCTGGTTCAAACAACACCCTAGGTGACTATGGACATGGCAAAGCCCAGACAAAAAAAGTACACAATCAAATTGATTTTATACTGGTACAGAGAAGATTCAGGAATGGGCTAACATCGGTTAAAACAAGGCCAGGAGCGGATTGCAATAGTGACCATCTACCAGTAGTTGGAAAGATAAGAATAAAACTGCGGAAGGCACAGAAATCACCAAGAAATATAAAATTAGAACTAGATATGCTAAGATTAGATAAACAGATGAGTGATAAGTACAGCACAATAGTACAAAATAGATATAATGCTATTGAGAAAATACAGGACATCCAGGAGCTGTGGGAAATGCTCAAACAATCGATTCAACAAACATCAAAAGAACTAATACCAGTGACTAAAAGAATCAACAAAAAGAAATGGATGACAGTAGAAATATTGCAACTAATGGACGAAAGAAGAAAACATAAGAAAGAAGAACGGACGTACAAAATATTGCACAAAGAGATAAAAAAAAAGTGCAGTGAAGCAAAGGAAGGATGGTTAAAACAGAAATGTGAAGAAATGGGAAAAACAACAACAGAAAGACTCAAAATTTATGCACAATCAGATAAATGAATTAACAGGAAGAAAAGAAGTCAAAGTTTCAGGATGTGTGAAATCAAAGGAAGGAAATATAATAATGGGACAGGAGAAGACAATGAGAAAATATGGACAGAATATATCAGTCAACTCTGTGATGATGAAAGACCAAAATTAAACAATTCAAATGAAGACACAGGACCACCAATAATGCAGAGCGAAGTGGAGGACCACCAATAATGCAGAGCGAAGTGGAGGACGCAATTCAACACATGAAAAGAGGCAAAGCTCCAGGTCCTGACAATATAACAATCAAAGAGATAAGTGCATTAGGAGAGCTAGGAGTACAAGTCATAACAAAATTACTCATTGAATATATAACACTGGACACATACTCGAAGATCTACTAAAATCTATCTTTGTAGCCATACCGAAGAAGTCAGGAGCCACTTATTGTGAAGACCACCGCACTATTAGTCTCATGAGCCATATGACTAAAATATTACTAAGAATAATCATGAGACGTGTAAGGAACAAAATAAAACCAGAAATAAGTGAGGAACAATGTGGATTTGTGGAAGGAAAGGGCACCAATAATGCAATATACATCTTAAGAACATTGATAGAAAGATCTATAGAGGTAAAGAAAGATCTATATATGTGCTTTATAGACTACACAAAAGCACTTGACAAGGTAAAGCATGTGGAAATAATCAATATGCTGGAGAAATTAAACATTGATGGCAAGGATCTGCGAATCATAAAAAACATGTACTGGCAACAAACAGCAGCTATACGAATTAACAACCAAACAGGACAATTCCAATATATAAAACAAGGAGTCAGACAAGGCTGTGTTCTGTCACCGGAATTGTTTTCACTTTACAGCGATTATATTATGAGATCAATAGTAGACAAAAAAGGAATTGAAGTCAACGGTCACAACATAAATAATTTGCGATATGCGGATGACACAGCCTTAATAGCAGAGACAGAGAACGAACTACAAGAAATGATAGACATAATAGTAAAAGAAAGCAACAAGAAAGGTCTCAGTCTGAATAGCAAGAAAACAGAAGTAATGGTTATATCGAAGAAACAATCATCACTATCATGCAGCATAAAAATAAATAAGACAAATCTGAAACAAGTACAACGCATGAAATACTTGGGCACAATAATAACATCAGATGGAAGATGCACCACAGAAATAAAAAGCAGAATAGCTCAGGCCAAAATAGCATTTCAGAAAATAAAAAATATCTTATGCAATAAATCTATGTCAATAAAAATGAGAAAGAGTTCATCAGTGCTATTTAGAACCAATTCTGACCTATGGCAGCGAATCATGGACAGTAGACAAACAAATGAAAAGACGATTGGAGGCCACAGAGATGGGATTTCTCAGAAGAATGTTGAAAGTTCCCTGGACAGATAAAAAGACCAATGAGGAAATTCTCAAGGATGCCAACACAAAAAGGGAGCTCTTAAAAAACATCAGAAAGAAGCAATCAACATTTTACGGGCACATCATGAGAAGAGGAAAGTTGGAATACTTGGTTACAACTGGCTAGATAAAAAGAAAAAGAGATCGCGGACGACAAAGAGAGAAAATACTTGATAGCTTGGTGTCATGGCATGGAAAACAGTCAACAACAGAACTGATACGATGCACTGTGGATAGAAGATTGTGGAGGGACATGGTCACCTACGCCAACCGGTAAGGCACATGATGATGATGATTAACACTGAACACCTATATTTGTTTATACAATAATATAATTTGATAATTTCTGTGAGTAAAAGTGAAAGCCATAATTTTTTTTTTTACTGTTTCAATTTTGTGCAATAAGTCTTGGAAGGTGGACTATATTTTTGTTCTCGCAGTGCCATCAAAAGCGACAATCATAAACACTGGGTTATAAGGATGGCAATTGCTATTTTAGTAAATTTGCAAGATAAACTGAAACAAGATGCGAGATAAACTGAAACAAGACACCGCAATGTCAGCGGTGTTACAATAACTATTTTTATAGTGGAAAGGCGGGAAAAGATAATGAAATCTGCATAGACAGCAACCCTGAATGTAAGTTAGAAACTTCTGAATTTTTATCAGGGGAAGGGGCTTAATTTGTATCATAATAGGATCTGATTAGTCACGGCTGAGGGAATCATAGCTGGCTCATGGTGTCAGATCTGATCATTCATGGCTGAGGCCGTCAAAGTTGGCACAGGAAGCTGAAAGGCAGAGAATTATGGAGAAGACATGGAACAACCTTAAGAGAATGGTAAGAAATAGGACGGCTTGGTAAGTGTTTATTGAAGAAATATGCCCCATGGCATCCTTGTATTAAGTCTACTTTTTGACTGGTGGAATGGATGCAAAGAACCCCCACTACAATTATTCCATGGATAGGACAGGATCTGTTCTACAGACTTACCAACATGTTTAATGTTGACGTCAACTCATTCATGTAGTCGCCTCTCCACTGTTGTCAAAGTCATTGAACCTCACAGACTTGAAGGTCGTATCCTCATTCTCTGGGATCTCAGCACAGAAAGGACCATACGAAAAGACTCACTTAGAATCCTCTCTCAGCTCAGAGTTTGACTCCGTGATCCATGTCATATCCATACTAGATGGTTGTAAGTGTGTACCTGTAATGAAAATTTGAAAGAGTAATAAGAAAAATAATGGATGCCCTCTGCACTTCAAGGGATTGTCATGCTAGTGCCCACATTTTTCACAGCTGTTTGTCACTGATATTTTGGTTGATTTGCTGATTGGGTGGGTACCACTTTCCACCTGATGCCATAGTTATGAAAATGCAAGTCGAGTCTCAAAATCGCAACTTACAATATTTTCCCGAACACGGGAAACATTTCAAACACCAACAGAAGCAATACATCTGAGAAAAGTTATGACAATAATTATTCTTTACATCCCTCTCAAAATGAGCAGTATTTTATTTATTTTAGATAAGACAAATGCATTCATCTGCGGTGCCCGGTACAGTTTTACGATGGACAGAAACATAGGTCTGGTATGTTGTGATGGTCTCGTTTTATCAGAAGTAATGATGATGTTCTGACAATTTTTTTCTTTGCTTTCAGTTTCAATAAAAAGGACTGACTAGGACCCAGCATATATAAGGTCTATTATCTATTATAGTCTATACTCTACAATAAATACAATAAAATATACTTTTTGTTTAATTTCCCTCCCCTGCTTTGTTAGAAGTATGGAGAATTTGGTTTTAGTGACAATATTTTTCTATGACCATGGCACATTTTCAGGTGATGTGGTCGGTATAAAACAAGGCCACTTTTACTTCCCAGAAAAATCTCTGCTAGCCATTGCTGGATGCTGAGTGAATCATGGAGCTTGTCGGTCAAATAAAAAAATAATTTAAAAAAATTCTACTCCTGCGGATCAAACCCATGCCCTTCTCATCAGGAAGCACACTAACCACTCAGCCACCGAAGCTCC
Organism: Megaustenia siamemsis; assembly: GCA_032433765.1. Classification (NCBI taxonomy): domain Eukaryota; kingdom Metazoa; phylum Mollusca; class Gastropoda; order Stylommatophora; family Ariophantidae; genus Megaustenia; species Megaustenia siamemsis. Next base: position 74,176,691 of record JAVIAB010000073.1, on the reverse strand, counting down.
ATGTAATGACAGAATTCATATAAATTTTTTGAGATTCATTTTCAGAAATAAAATGACTGAGTATGACCCAGCAAATCATGTGTTATTATAATTTATGGGCTACTGGTTGGTCTCAAGGCAAGGCACCAGCCTCGAGACAGAGGTTGTGGGTTCAAATCTTTACTGTGTCAGGTGGGATTTTTATTTATCTGCGGCAACCACCCCTGGTCTCAGCAACGAGGCCTGAATTGAAACGTCAATTACACATGGACGAAAAAATATATGAATACTTCAAAAGACGGAGATATCTGCCTGTGTGGCGAAGGATCCCTGTGCACACAGATGTCAGGGAAAAATGGATTAACGCGCAAAATTCAGTTCCTAGTCTCTAGGGTTTTCATCAGAGGTGAAAGCTGGTGGAAGAAAAAAAAAATTATAATATAATAATACCATATAAAATAAAAGGTAAAAGTCGTGTTTAGTGTCCTAAATTATTTCTCTTAAACGAGTGATCTCCCCCTCATCGACCTGACATATTAAACTTGAATTATAAATTTGTTTCAAAGTTTCGAGAATTTAATTTTTTTTCAACAAAATTTAGGGTTAGGGTTAGTTGTTGGCTATTCCAGACCCAGGGCTCTTCTAATGACAGATTCGAGAGCAGATGAATAAAGTGAAAGTTAATCCAAACAGAAATAGTTTGGGACGCAATATTATTTTGTGAAAATGAACGAAAGAAGATAAATTTTGACACCAAATTTCACAAGAAATTCAAATCAAATGGAGACGATCGTAACTTATGATGACTCTAGATCAACTATCAAATTCATTCTTCAGTTTAAATATTAAATACCGATCTACATTACAAAATCTAAACTAAACACAACAATTTACTTAGTTTACTAAACAAAGAATTAAAATAAAATAATTAAAACGTGAGATAACGTTGGAAAATACCAGAAACCGTTAATTTTTGTGGCTTGGGTCCAGCACCTTTCCAAAAAATGAAATCCGGAAGATACTTAACTATGCACTATGCAATCAATTGAATCAATTGTTGACAAAAGAAACTAGAAAAAGAGTTCTTAAATGTTATGTAGAGCCAGTCTTAAAATCATGGACTGATGGACAAAAGGACAACAGACAAGAAAATCACTGGAGTTCAGTCTGTAGAAATGTGGTTTAACAGAAGAATGTTGAGAATACCATGGACAGCTAAGTAGAGTAAAGAAAACGTTCTGAAAGAGGCCAAAGCAAAAATAGAGCTAATAGTAATTAAGTAATTTCCAATATTAGGAAGAAATAAACATTTTTGGCCATGTAATGAGAAGAGAACAACTGGAATATATTGTAACAACTGGGAAAATTGAGGGACGAAGAGATAGAGGGAAGCAAAGAGAAAAAATACCAGACAGCTTAAGAGAATGGTTTGGCAGAAGGTCAACACAGAAATGATAAATTAAAATAACTGTCGAGATCGAAAGTTGTGGAGAGACATGATCACCTACGCCAGCAGGTCCGGTACTTGATGATGATGAGGGTCCATCTCTTCTGTTGAAATCAAACAAATGCTATCTTGGCTATGTCTTCAGCAGCAAATATAAAGAAGGTTCGGAAATTAAAAAAAAATAATTTAGGAGAATATTCTATAGAATATTTTTTACTATATCTCAACCAAAAGAACCTTTCTAAAAAAGTTATGAAAATATTAAACAATTAATTGTTGACAATAGAAACAAGAAAAAAGAGTTCTTAAATGGTATGTAGAGCTACTCTTAACATATGGAACTAAATCATGGACAATATGACAAATGGCAAGAAACTTCCTGGATGTTGTAGAAAAGTAATTTTACAGAAGAATGTCGAGAATACCATGGATGACAAAGAAGAGTAATGAAATATTTCTGAAAGAGGCCAAAGCTAAAAATATAGCAAATTTCCAATATTAGGAAGAAACAATCATTTTTTGGGCTATAAAATCAGAATGGAACAGCTGGAATATATTGTGACACCTGAGAAAATTGAGGGATGCAGGGACAGAGGGAAAGAAAGAAAAAAGAAGGAACCAGATATTTTAAAGAATGGCTTGGCAGAAGGTCAACAACAAAAATTATTAACTGTTAAGACCAAGAGATGTGGAGAGACATGATCGCCTATGCCAGCAGACATGGTACTTGAGAATGACGATGATTATATCCAAGTATTTTACAAAAGGTGTCTCCATTATTTATACCCTAACTATAACTTAGTCAGTATGTTTATAACATATAACATCTATCTATAACTTAGTATGTCTAAAACATATGACATCTAACTATGACGTAGTATGTTTAAAACATATGTCTAACCATAATTATGTATATAACATATAACTTCTATCTAACCATAATTGTGTCTATAATATATAACATCTAACTATAACTTTGTCTAAAACATAACATCAATCTAACTGTAACTTAGTCAGGGTATCTATAATATATAACACATACATAAATATAAGTTACTCAGTATATTACTTAGTCAGTATGTTTATAACATATAACATCAATATAACAATAACTTAGTATGTCTATAACATATAACTTCTAATCCATTTTATCCAGAATTGTGCTTTAATGTGACTACAATAAACTGTGTGAGTGAGAGAGCTATTAATATTATTGATTTCATTTAATTTGTGAATTTAAAATAATAATTAGTAACTTAGAAATTATTGTAATAACATAAGATTGATGTTATAATTGTAATGTTGATTTTTACTTTTTCAATTTTAATTTTTTCAAATTACAAGTTACAATTATGACAAATAATTAATAATAATGAATGCCCATATGATTTAATTATGAAGATTGAAGTATCTAGAACTGTGTCATGTTTTTATAAAATTTAACTTAATCACTAGTTAAAGATATTCTTAGTTATTTTGTAAGAAAACCTAAAATGATATAGCCCTGTATGATCCTGAAAAAATCATTTTGATTTTGAACTTACTTCTGCATTTGTTGAGGATAAGATGAAAATAGTCACTTGTTTACATGGGACTACATCTTTTAAACAATTGCTGTGGTTGTCAGATTTTTATTGTCCAATATATAATAATAAATAAATGAAAATATATAAATAATATAATGCATATAAAATATAACAAGTAATACTTATAAATAATACCCTAAAAAGGATACAAACTAATGTAAATATAATTGTTATTTTATATTTCATTAAATTAGATCTTACATTCAGGGTAAGTGTCCTACCGCATAATTTCTAAATTGTTACCTTTAAACAAAATAGTTTTTTTTTTCCTCTCTTTCTGGATCTAAGAATAATAAAGAACATGTACTGGCAACAAGAAGAACAGGAAATCAACTGAGAATGTTGAAAAAATATAACAGGATGTTAGGCAAGATTGTGTGCTGTCACTAGATTTGTTTAATATTTATAATGAGATTATTTTAAGATCTGTAAAGGGCATACTTGGAACAATCGGAGGTCATAATATAAATAATATAAGGTATGCTGATGATACAGTCTTAATCACTAAGAGTGAAGATGAGTTACACGAATTGTTAGACATAGTGAAGGAAAGCTAAAATAAATGACCCAGCACTAACAGCGTAAAAACAGAAATAATGTAAACAAAGATAAAGACATCACCGCAAAGCACAATAAAGACAAGTGGAACAATATTAAAACAGGTAAATTAATTTAAATATATGGGAACAATTCTCACCTCAGATAGTAGATGTACAACAGAGATGAGATATATGTACAACAGAGATGAGATACAGAATGGCTCTGGCAACAGCAGCTTTCCAAAAAGTGAGGAAGATACTATGCAATCCATTTTTGACAATAGAAACAAGAGAAAGAGTTTTTAACTCTTTTCGTACATTTCGCCGCACCATGCGTCAAGCAGATTTTAGCAGCATATGTTTCGCTCATTTTATTGTGACTGCAAAAAAAATGTGTTATAGACCTATTAGTATTGCTGATTTCATTTAATTTTATTAACTTGAAATAACAATTAGTAACTTTGTGTAATTATTATTTGTAATATTTGAAGGACATTATAATCATAATAATACTTATTAAATAAAAAATATAAATAAATTAAAACTTATTTAATTTTTGTTATGTAAAGATAAAATCAATTGAATCATGACAATTACACAATGAAACAGTGAATGATTATTAATTTATTTACAAAATAAAGTTAAAGATTGAAGTTGCTCAAACAGTGACATCATTGTTTCTAGAAATCATCTTAATCACTACTTGAGGATATTCTAAGTTATTTTGTTAGAGTTCCTAAAATCATATGGCCTTCATGTTCCTGAAAATATGACTTGATTTTGACCACCTATCCTGCATTTTGAGAGGATAAGATGAAAATGAAATATCTTGTTTGCTTATATAGGAGCCATCTTGAAAACAATTGAGTTCTAATTTAATTGTATGCGTATTGGATCATTTTAAATTGCTACCAATTAAAAAACAAATTAATTTCCTATAATTTGTACAAAACTTAGAAGCACATTTATTTATTGCATTAATTAAAAGCTATATGCATTGTTAAACATGTATAATGATTAATATTTTACAGAATATTATAAACTGTCTAACAGGTTAAAGGAATTACCCCTACCAACAATAACTTGTACTAAGGAAAATAATATTTCTAAAAACTATCTAAAAAGATCTATACACATGTTTCATAGATTATACCACAGCATTTGACAAAGTAAAGCACCAAGAAATAATCACAATTTTAGAAAGCATAAATATTGACAGCAAAGATTTAATAATAATAAAGAACATGTACTGGCAACAAATAGCGGCCTTATGAACTGGAAATCCAGCAAGCCAACAACAATTACACATACGTACAGTTTACGAAGCAAAAGTTATTTTCACTTTTAATTCTGGATGGCAATCATGGTCTAATATAACCTGAAAGACTTGGTCTGATGCTAAACAGATCATGCCTGGCCACGAAGTGGGCAAACCTGCAAGACAACAACAGCAACATTACATATAGTTTGCTGGGAATCGCTATCAGAGAGACATACAGACACAGACATACATATTACTAATATTTGTAATAAATTAATGTGTAAGATAACACAAATTTATAGAATCACTAATTTGACACTCTTGAGAGTGAAATAGTATACAATTGTGAGAAATCACGGTAGCTTCTTCATGTCACCAACCAATTTTGAATGCCCTTACATAATTTATAGAAATAAAAAAGAAAATTAATGAAAGTGAAATTATTACAGAAGAAAGTTTTTTTAAAGTACTACGCAGTTCAACAAAGCCTGTGTTTTATTTTCTGCAATTTCAGGATACTTTTTTAGAAGAAGTAAAAATGTACCTACTGAACAATTTGCATAAATTGTCTGAAGAAGAGCTCTTTTCTCTCTTCACATTGGCATAATTATATCTATTTTGTTGTTTTTTATATTCAATCTTAGCTTCCATTTATTTGCTCCTCACCACTGCTGTAACTCTACAATCTAAAGTTAACGTTGTTATCAAGCATTTGAACTCTTTCATATTTTAAACTGTCAATCTCATTTAAAAGATGACAGGTTGTTAATTTCACATATATGGTGAAGTTTAAAACTTAAATTTAACTGTGTATTATATCTCTCCTGGACCAGATAATATAACTAAAGAAGAGATTGAAAAATGGGTGATTGTGGATCAGAAATAATAACAAAAATATTTTATGATATCTAGAACAGTGAATATATACCAGATGATCTGCTCAAATCAATATTCATAATCCTATCAAAGAAATATGGTGCAATTGAATGTGATGATCATTGCACAATAAGCCTTATGAGTCACATGACTAAGATATTACTAAGAATCATGCGAAGAGTGCAAAACAAAATCAGTCCAGAAATTAGTGATAACAGTGTGGTTTTGTTAGAGGTAAAAGAACGAGCAATGTCATAAACATCATAAGATCTTTAGAAAAAAGAGCCATAGAGGTGAAAACAGATCTATACGTTTGTCTCATAGATTATACCAAAGCATTTGACAAAGCAAAGCACCAAGAAATGCTGATTTTAGCATCATGCTGATTTAAGCAGCATATATTTTGCTCACTTTATTGTGACTGCAAAAAAAATTTGTGAGTGAGAGACCTATTTGTATTGCTGATTTCATTTAATTTGATTAACTTGAAATAATTAGTAACTTTGGATAATTATTATTATTTGTAATGTTAAAATGACATTATAATCGTATTAATATATAATTTTTAACTGCAGCAAGCTTACTTAATTTTTTTAATTGTTCATTTTCAATCTAAAGATTGATATTGAAGTAAGTCGATCTCTTTGACATCATTGTTTACAGGACTCATCTAATCACTACTTGAGGATATTCTAAGTTATTTTGTTAGAGAGCCTGAAATAATATGGTCTCTATATTCCAGAAAATATGATTTGATTTTGACCACCTATTCTTAATTTTGTGGGGTTGAGATGAACAAAAATCTTGTTTACATAGACGCCATCTTGAGGGGAGTTCTAGTTGAATTTTATGCATACTGGATAATTTTAAATTGCTACCATTAAAAACAAATTAATTTCCTATAATTTGCGCAAAACTTAGAAACACATATATTTATCGTATTAATTGAAATCTATATGCATTGCTGAACATGTCTAATGATTAATGCTTTAGAGAATATTATTAACTTTCTAAAAATTAAAAGGAATTACCCCTAGGAACAATAACTTGTACTTTACGAAAAATTACACCTTTGCAGTGGCTTCCCTTAATAAGCAAGGAAAATAATACTTTTAAAAATTCATATGAAAGTAATATTTTTTAGTTGCATCATAAATTAAAAGCACATACCTTTTGATTGATAAGATTTAATTTTAGTGCATTGTAAGACACATTACCTAATATGTTTTTGTATATTTAAACATAAACATTTTTAAGAAAATATTTTTTTTTCAAATGATATGCAAAATTGTGGTACTCTTAAAAAATTACAATAGCAAGAGATTTATATAATTAACTATTTTGTATGTAGTTTTCAGTGGCCGGGTTTATGAAATTCTAGTGAATATTTATAAACCAACTGCCCAATTTTCTCTTTGGCTAAGACGCAAGGCTTATAAACCTTGTCCTAGGAGCAAAGCCGTGTTGCCTGCTCTAGCAACACAGACTGTGTCACGTCGGCTACGTGACACAGTAGTCTTTGGGTACTGCTTTGCTACCTCCCATTATGTCAAAGTTTGAACAGAAAATTGGGGGGGTGGAAGATGCGTGGTCGGACTAGGGTAACACCCGATGTTCTTAGTGCCGAGATTGCAATCGGCACGTCTGTGTGCTGTTGAATCTGGGCTAGTTTCCACTAGCTAGGCAGCTCTAGCCTAGGGCATTAGTCCTAGTGAGGTGGGGATCCTGGGGACAGCAGCCCTTCCATTTACACAAATGACATGAATGGTTATCACCCTAACTTCTGTTCCCTACATTTACGCCGAGGGGACGAAGAAATCCGTTCTGCAAAGAGCGCTTTCTCCCTCCCCCGAGCGAGCGAAAGAGTGGTCGTCTGACAGACGGAATTACAACAAGGGACAAACACCCTTAACAAACAGAAATCAACAAACTGATTAGACATTTTGTTTTTGGATACACTAGAAAGATACTATTTCAATTAAATACTATTTTATAACGCTTGAATTGTACTAAATGATAACAATTCATTCATTTCCATTTCAACAATCAATTCAAAATGACAGTCTATCAATTCCTAAATATAATTAACTAAGTAAGTAGTTCACACTTGACGATCCTTGGAAAATGAAAGTACACACGCGATGTTTATGTTTCTTTAAGCCAGAAGTAGGTTACGCTCACACGGTCACGTGATTACACGGATGTCTCTCCTGACACTACGTTTTAAGTTCGACGTCTCACAATGTCACACTGTACCCTAGTTAACCTGGATTTGTCGTACGCTAGTTGACAATTTCAATCTTAAACGTGTTCTGCTGTCTTGCAATATTCGAGAGTCTCCCGTGACACGGCGCACTGAAGTATTCGGAGTTCTTTAGTTGTTAACTTATTGTTGACATCAATTTGACTTGTCTCGACAACCTGAGCATGCTTTGTCTTGAGCTTTCATGATAACTTGCTATTTTGAGTTCTTGATCATTTAACTTGAATATATATAACTTGCTTATTTCTTGCTACTTGATTTACCTCGTAAGTTGGACACAATATCAACCTTTATACTGTTAATATAATTTCATATTTTCTTGATATACTTTGACATCATCATGTGCCATACCGGTTGGCGTAGGTGATCATGTCCCTCCACAATCTTATATCAACGGTGCACCGTATCAGTTCTGTTGTTGATTGTTTTCCATGCCATGACACCAAGCTATCCAGTATTTCTCTCTCTGTCGTCCGCAATCTCTTTCCTTTTATTTTGCCAGCTGTAACCAAGTATTTCAACTTTCCTCTTCCCATGATGTGCCCGAAAAATGTTGATTGCGTCTTTCTGATGTTTTTAGGAGCTCCCTTTTTGTGTTGGTCTCTTTGAGAACTTCCTCTTTGGTCTTTTTAGCTGTTCTGAGAAATCCCATCTCTGTGGCCTCTAATCGTATTTTCATTTGTTTGTCTACTGTCCATGATTCGCTTCCATAGGTCAGAATGGGTTCTATATAGCACCGATGAACTCTCTTTCTCATTTTTATTGACATAGATGTGTTGCATAAGATATTTTTCATTTTCTGAAATGCTATTTTGGCCTGAGCTATTCTGCTTTTTATTTCTGTGGTGCATCTCCCATCTGATGTTATTATTGTGCCCAAGTATTTGAAACGTTGCACTTGTTTCAGATTTGTCTCGTTTATTTTTATGCTGCATGATGGTGATAATTGTTTCTTCGATATAACCATTACTTCTGTTTTCTTACTATTCAGACTGAGACCTTTCTTGCTGCTTTCTTTTACTATTATGTCTATCATTTCTTGTAGTTTGTTCTCTGTCTCTGCTATTAAGACTGTCATCCGCATATCGCAAATTATTTATGTTGTGACCGTTGACTTCAATTCTTTTTTTTTTTTTGTCTACTATTGATCTCATAATATATTCGCTGAAAAGTGAAAACAAGTCCGGTGACAGAACACAGCCATGTCTAACTCATTTTATATATTGGAATTGTCCTGTTTGGTTGTTAATTCGTATAGCTGCTGTCTGTTGCCAGTACATGTTTTTTATGATTCGCAGATCCTTGCCATCAATGTTTCATTTCTCCAGCATATTATTACCACATGCTTTACTTTGTCAAATGCTTTCGTGTAGTCTATAAAGCACATATATAGATCTTTCTTTATCACTATAGATCTTTCTTTATCACTATAGATCTTTCTATCACTGTTCTTTAGATGTATATTGCATTATTGGTGCCCTTTCCTTCCACAAATCCACATTGTTCCTCACTTATTTCTGGTTTAATTTGTTCCTTATACGTCTCATGATTATTCTTAGTAATATTTTAGTCATGAGACTAATAGTGCGGTGGTCTTCACAATCAGTGGCTCCTGACTTCTTCGGTATGGCTACAAAGATAGATTTTAGTAGATCTTCGGGTATGTGTCCAGTGTTATATATGTCATTGAGCAATTTTGTTATGACTTGTACTCCCAGCTCTCCTAAGGCATTTATATCTTCCATTGTTATATTGTCAGGACCTCTTTTCATGTGTTGAATTGTGTCCTCCACTTCACTCTGCATTATTGGTGGTCCTGTGTCTTCATTTGAATTGTTTAATTCTGGTCTTTCATCATCATAGAATTGATTGATATATTCTGTCCATCTTTCCATTGTCTTCTCCTGTCCCATTATTATATTTCCATCCTTTGATTTCACACATCCTGAAACTTTGACTTCTTGTCTTCCTGTTAATTCATTTAACTGATTATGCATAAATTGTGAGTCTTTCTTTTGTTGTTTTTCCATTTCTTCACATTTCTGTTTTAACCATCCTTTCTTTGCTTCACTGTCACTATTGCAATTTGCTCCTGGCCTTGTTTTAATCGATGTTAGCCCATTCCTGAATCTTCTCTGTACCAATATAAAATCAATTTGATTGTGCACTTTTTTGTCTGGGCTTTGCCATGTCCATAGTCGCCTAGGGTGTTGTTTGAACCAGGTGTTACCTATAATCATTTCATGTCTTTGCCCAATCTATCAATCTATCCCCTCTTGTCATTCGTCTCTCCAAGGCCGTGCCTCCCAGTCACATTTTGCACTTTAGCTGTTCCTACCTTTGCATTGAAATCCCCTAATATAATTGTTATTTCTTGGGATTTACACTGTTCCATGGTCGCATCTAGCTCCTCGTAAAAGGTGTCAATGTCTTCTTCTTCGCTATTATTTGTTGGTGCGTAAACTTGAATTATGTTGATATCCATTGATCTGCATCTCAATTTTACTAGCAGAATTATGTTTGATACTGGCCAAAATCCTTTCACTGTTTTGCTTCTTTCTCTAACATGATGCCTACTCCTCTTTCGTGTGTGGTTCCCCCAGAGTAAATTACATTTCCACAGTCGCGTTATAATAATCCTGCTCCTGTCCATCTCATTTCACATATTCCATAGATGTTCAATTTCATTCTCTTCATTTCTTGACTGATGTTTTCTAGTTTTCCAACCTGGAATGCTGATCTAATGTTCCAAGTTCCTATTGCTAGTGTCTTTATTTTTGATCTTGCATACATCTGCATGATGACGATCGGGTGTCACCTGTAGCACATGACGCTCCCTACCGGACGAGGTGGCTGTGAAGTCCCCATTAACGTCGTTAGCTATAAATATAAGGTTGTGATTTGTCATGATTAGTCCAGGCATTTAAGAAGGTAGTTACTGTTGATCGCAGAGCGAGAGAGAGAGAGAGAGAGAGAGAGAGAGATGAGCGATGACGTTGACCTACCGGACGGCTGTGAAGTCCCCATTAACGTCGTTAGCTATAAATATAAGGTTGTGATTTGTCATGATTAGTCCAGGCAATTTAAGAAGGTAGTTACTGTTGATCGCAGAGAGAGAGAGAGAGAGAGAGAGAGAGAGAGAATTGAGCGAATGATAGACCGATCGCTGATTGTGTACAACTATGTCGTCTCCACTTTGACAACACATTTTACCTATTCTTGATAGCTAGCATGATAAGTAACTACAGCGGCGATATATATTTGTTCAGTTCATTCACTTGGCTCGTTGACTTGTGACAAAAAATTGTTCAGCGTCCCCGCTAAGCTTACTTGACCCACTTTCAATTAAGTTAATCAGTTCATTCTTTTCTCCTGCACCTGTTATAATACCCTTTGAAAAGAACTTCAGTTCTCTCGCTGATTTATAACGTCTCTCTTACATACAGACACAAGATCTTGTAGACGACCTTATCTAAAGGTCACGGCATCAAAAATGATATTATAGAACACAGGAGATTATTGATCTTGTAATATCTTGATCAGAATTTTGAGTTCACCTAGATCATACATCTTAGTTATTACTGGTTAGACACAGCGAACTATCAGCCGATGAAACAGTATATGAGTTTATTGGACAACATCTTGCATGGCGTTGAACATCATATATGTTATACATGGAGACGACATAGTTGTACACAATCAGCGATCGGTCTATCATTCGCTCAAATCTCTCTCTCTCTCTCTCTCTCTCTCTCTCTCTCTCTCTCTCTCTCACTCTCTCACTCTGCGATCAAGACTTAATCAGAGTAGGATTCCAGACTCTCACATGAAGACAGCTGTCTGTTTAAGTGAATTGATCGACCCCACATACAGAACATGGGAGCCGCGATAGCTCAGTGAACTGGACTACAAAGGACAAGGGGTAGGGCTCGATCCCAACCGACGGCTTCCGGGTTCACCCAGCCTTAAATGGGTACCGGATTTTTTTTCTGGGAAAGTAAAGCAGCACGGGCGTAATACCGACCAATAATACGTAATACCGTGCTGAAGGTCTGTAAAATATATGGTCACTAACACCATATTCCCTATACGCCACTTGGCGTGACGGGGGTACTTTACTTGTTACTACTTTTACATACAGAACATCACAATTAGAGTCTGTTAGATCCACCATGATTGAATACCTGTTAAAACGTTGCACTGTGTTCTGCGCCAGTGGCCCAGTGCATCCGATTTCAGCCAGCATTTTATTCAGGTTTGCTTTCCTTAGCCTTTGATTGTCCCCAATCTTCCTGCAAGGCAGTAGATTGTCTTTTCTGTAGGGGGATCCTGCCCTTAGATGGTCGGCCCGAGTCACTAGAGGTGACTAACACAGACATGCACACACAAAGATATGAGATGTGACTAACACTGACATGCACAGGAGATGAGAGGATAGGAGATTTATTTGGGTAGAAAAAATTGTCAATAAAGCTGGAAGATTATTTGGGTAGAACAAAATGTCAATGAAGCCGGAAGATTATTTGGGTAGAACAAAGTGTCAATGAAGCTGGAAGATTATTTGGGTAGAACAAAATGCCAATGAAACTGGAAGATTATTTGGGTAGAACAAATTGTCAATAAAGCTGGAAGATTATTTGGGTACAATAAAATGTCAATGAAACCGGAAGATTATTTGGGCAGAACAAAGTGTCAATGAAGCTGGAAGATTATTTGGGTAGAACAAAATGTCAATGAAACTGGAAGATTATTTGGGTAAAACAAAATGTCAATGAAACTAAGATTATTTGGGTAGAACAAAAATGTCAATGGAGCTGGAAGATTATTTGGGTAGAACAAAACCTCAATGAAGCTGTAAGATTATTTGGGTAGAACAAAATGTCAATGAAGCTGGAAGATTATTTGGGTAAAACAAAATGTCAATGAAACTGTAAGATTATTTGGGTAGAACAAAACCTCAATGAAGCTGTAAGATTATTTGGGTAGAACAAAACTTCAATGAAGCTGGAAGATTATTTGGGTAGAACAAAACTTCAATGAAGCTGGAAGATTATTTGGGTAGAACAAAATGCCAATGAAGCTGGAAGATTATTTGGGTAGAACAAAATGTCAATGGTGCTGGAAGATTATTTGGGTAGAACAAATTGTCAATGAAGCTGGAAGATTATTTGGGTAAAACAAAATGTCAATGAAACTAAGATTATTTGGGTAGAACAAAACCTCAATGAAGCTGTAAGATTATTTGGGTAGAACAAAACTTCAATGAAGCTGGAAGATTATTTGGGTAGAACAAAATGTCAATGAAGCTGGAAGATTATTTGGGTAGAACAAAATGTCAATGGAGCTGGAAGATTATTTGGGTAGAACAAAATGTCAATGAAGCTGGAAGATTATTTGGGTAGAACAAAATGTCAATGAAACTGGAAGATTATTTGTGTAGAACAAAATCTCAATGAAGCTGAAATAGTTTTAGTACAACAAAACTTAATTGATGTTGACTTTAAGAAAGTTTGAATAAATATACTCACTAGCAAAACTATACTCTCACTTGAACAGTTTTTTTTTTTTTTTGTAAATTATTTAATGGCCTGTTGGTATTTACCATTTTAGTCAATTGTAGCATTACAAAATTTATAGATTTTACTACCCACCCAGGTTTACTTCTGAACATAAATGATCATTTAAATTGGAGAAGATTGAATGACAATGAGTATTAGATTTTGAAGTTGTGTTCTGTCACCCGTCATCAGTAGCGAACTCTGTTGTTTTTATTTTCAAGTTAAATATTATTGTCATCTTCTCCACTTGAACACAGATAGGAGATGAATGGCAAAATGACAAGCAAGAAATTGACAAGTTTGAATTTAATTTGAAATGAAATTATGCCGAATAATTTTCCAAATATGGTCAGACAAAAGAAACAACAAAATAACATAGAAGAGATGAAAACAAATGAAAGCTGGTGAATAAATTTAAGGAAAGAAAACTGACATTTTGGCTACAACAAATGTTATAATTTTTTTTAAAAACTATCTTTATGATGCATATTACCATTGCTGGGGTATGTCAGAGGGCTCACGACAGGACCATAGGGATAAAGACTGCTTGGTCAAAGCAGTCACCATGACATATGAGACTCAGGATTTTTATTTCACCCCCCAATAGAAACAAATCCTTTCTGTCTACCTCGATTATTGAATACGGTATGCCGACTTTTCAGCCAGCGAAACAGTGGTTTCACTGCACGGCTGCTCTCTTCTCTATAATAATTTTATAATTGACTCTATATATTTAAAAATAAACAGTAATACAAGATATGAGTATATTCTGGAAAGTGGAAAAGTGTGTGATAAGGAAGAGAACAGAACCAAGAAATGAAAGACTAACACTCACTGAGTCAGCCAACACAGAACCAAGAAATGAAAGACTAACACTCACTGAGTCAGTCAACACAGAACCAAGAAATGAAAGACTAACACTCACTGAGTCAGTCAACACAGAACCAAGAAATGAAAGACTAACACTCACTGAGTCAGCCAACACAGAACCAAGAAATGAAGGACTAACACTCACTGAGTCAGTCAACACAGAACCAAGAAATGAAAGACTAACACTCACTGAGTCAGCCAACACAGAACCAAGAAATGAAAGACTAACACTCACTGAGTCAGTCAACAGAACCAAGAAATGAAAGACTAACACTCACTGAGTCAGTCAACACAGAACCAAGAAATGAAAGACTAATACTCACTGAGTCAGTCAACACAGCTAAAAAACAAAACATTCTAACTGGTGAATGAAAGAGAAACATCTCTAGACAGGTTACTTGTTGATGATGATGTCAAATATGATACAAAATGTGATACCAAATTTGATACCACTACACTCCTAGAGATTAAAGTATTACTTATAAATTCTTCCTATTCCATTCTAGGGTGAGGTATTTTAAGAGAAATCAGTAAC
>JAVIAB010000073.1:74021777-74159277 GCA_032433765.1 Megaustenia siamemsis | reverse complement strand
ACACCCTGTTATGTTATCTACTGTCAGCCTGCTGGCGTCAGTCAATGTTTGTGACAATTCATCAGCAAAACTCAGAATCACACCCTGTTCTTTTTCTGCCTCCTCCATCAAGTAGTGCAAAAGAGTGACTCTATGTTTGTTGGCACTGGTGCCCATGAGTTTGTTAAGGGAGGAGATCTTGAAACCAAGAGCATTGCCAGCATATCCGCCAGCATTGATGAAGTTTCCAGCATGCAGATGGTATCTCAAAAATCCCTTCAAAGATCCATTGTCCAATAATTTGTGACAAGTTGTGATCAGAACATCTACATTTGGCTTTAAAGAGTCAATGGCAACTTGGAAATCATCTTTCAGCAGCATTCCTTCTATTCGAACTTGATACCCTGGTTATCTTGAAAGAAGAAGGTAAAACTTGTCAGCATTTCCCAGCTTGCTCTTGTCACCATCATAGTTTTTGATCATCTCAACCTCGTCTTGTCTGGCAAAATTGTGTGCAGCCCTCTCAATCTCTCAGCTCCGATCTTTGTAGTAATCACCATCTTTGATCATCTGTATAATGTTCTCATGTGACCCTTTGAATTGCTTCAAAAAGATGTTGGAGTTCATGCTGCGCTTCATGTCAAGGAGGTTGACCTCTTCATTTGGCTTGGCTTTGAGTGGTTCCGCTTTCTTAACTGTTTCTTCTGTCTTCTGGCAAAATAGCTGCTCTATTTTATCATATTTGACGATCACAGGATCTTCCATCTCAAGAACTTCTGTCCATACGTTATCCTCCTTGCATAGAGACTGGGCTGGTATCAGTTAAATGTTTTCATTTTATGTTTGGGTTGGGGTGTAGTGATTGGGTGCAGTGATGAGTTTTTACCACCTCACTGTTGTGCTGGAGCAGAGCCGAACATCAGTGGTGGGAGAGGTGGGTCTCCCATTGATGGCGGTGGTGGTGGAGGTGGGTCTCCCATTGATGGCGGTGGTGCTGGTGGTGGAGGTCCTCCCATTCCTGATGGAGGTGGTGGAGGAGGAAGTCCTCCCATTCCTGGTGGAGGTGGTGAAGGAGGAAGTCCTCCCATTCCTGGTGGAGGTGGTGATGGAGGAAGTCCTCCCTTTCCTGGTGGATGTGGTGGAAGAGGAAGTCCTCCCATTCCTGGTGGATGTGGGGGAAGAGGATGTCCTCCCATTCCTGGTGGAGGTGGTGGTGGTGGTGGTGGATGAGGGCCTCCCATTCCTGGTGGAGGTGGTGGATGAGGTCCTCCCATTCCTGGTGGAGGTGGTGGATGAGGTCCTCCCATTCCTGGTGGAGGTGGTGGATGAGGTCCTCCCATTCCTGGTGGAGGTGGTGGATGAGGTCCTCCCATTCCTGGTGGAGGTGGTGGATGAGGTCCTCCCATTCCTGGTGGAGGTGGTGGATGAGGTCCTCCCATTCCTGGTGGAGGTGTTGGATGAGGTCCTCCCATTCCTGGTGGAGGTGGTGGATGAGGTCCTCCCATTCCTGGTGGAGGTGGTGGATGAGGTCCTCCCATTCCTGGTGGAGGTGGTGGATGAGGTCCTCCCATTCCTGGTGGAGGTGGTGGTGGAGGAGGTCCTCCCATTCCTGGTGGAGGAGGTGGTGGAGGAGGTCCTCCCATTCCTGGCGGTGGTAGTAGTGGAAGTCCTCCCATTCCTGGTGGAGGTGGTGAAGGAGGGAGTCCTCCCATTCCTGGTGGAGGTGGTGAAGGAGGGAGTCCTCCCATTCCTGGTGGAGGTGGTGAAGGAGGAAGTCCTCCCATTCCTGGTGGAGGTGGTGAAGGAGGAAGTCCTCCCATTCCTGGTGGATGTGGTGAAGGAGGAAGTCCTCCCATACCTGGTGGATGTGGTGAAGGAGGAAGTCCTCCCATTCCTGGTGGAGGTGGTGGTGAGGTCCTCCCATTCCTGGTGCAAGTGGTGGTGGATGAGGTCCTCCCATTCCTGGTGGAGGAGGTGGTGGATGAGGTCCTCCCATTCCTGGTGGAGGAGGTGGTGGATGAGGTCCTCCATTCCTGGTGGTGGTGGAGGAGGTCCTGCCATTCCTGGTGGTGGTGGAGGAGGTCCTGCCATTCCTGGTGGAAGTGATGGTTGTGGTGGAGGAGGTCCTCCCATTCCTGGTGGAGGTGGTGGTGGTGGCGGATGTCCTCTGATTCCTGGTGGAGGTGGTGGTGGTGGAGGAGGTCCTCCGATTCCTGGTGGAGGTGGTGGTGGTGGAGGAGGTCCTCCCATTCCTGGTGGAGGTGGTGGTGGTGGAGGAGGTCCTCCCATTCCTGGTGGAGATAGTGGAGAAGGTCCTCCCATTCCTGGTGGAGATAGTGGAGGAGGAGGTCCTCCCATTCCTGGTGGAGATAGTGGAGGAGGAGGTCCTCCCATTCCTGGTGGAGGTGATAGAGGAGGAGGTCCTCCCATTCCTGGTGGAGGTAGTGGAGGAGGAGGTCCTCCCATTCCTGGTGGAGGTAGTGGAGGAGGAGTTCCTCCCATTATTGGTGGAGGTGGTGGAGGAGGTTCCCCCGTTCCTGGTGGAGGTGGTGAAGGAGGTCCCCCCGTTGCTGGTGGAGGTGGTGGAGGAGAAGGTCCTCCAATTCTGATGGATGTGTTGTAGGAGGTCCTTCCATTCCTGGTGGTGGTGGTGTAGGAGGTCCTTCCATTCCTGGTGGTGATGGTGAAGGAGGTCCTCTCATTCCAGGCAGTGGTGGTGGAGGAGGTCCTCCCATTCATTGTGGAGGTGGTGGTGGTGGAGGAGCTCCTATTCCTGGTGGAGGAGGTCATCCCATTCCTGGTGGAGGAGGTCATCCCATTCCTGGTGGAGGAGGTCATCCCATTCCTGGTGGAGGAGGTCATCCCATTCCTGGTGGAGGAGGAGGTTCTTCCATTCCAGGCAATGGAGGTGGAGGAGGTGGAGGGTGTGGGGGCACAGAAGATGAAGCACCATTATTTATGACAGTAGAGTTTGATGAAGGCAATGAATTGAAAGCACCATTTTGAACCATTGGTAGAGTTAACAGTACAATCGCCATCACTTAGTGATGAAGCAACTGGCAGAGGGCGTTATAGAATCTCTAAAAATAAATCTCTCGTGCTGATAAACAACCTATTATAATAACACCATTGAACAATCTCTAAAAACTACTAATTTCTATCCTAATGTTTCTACATTTCAACTGATGACTTACAACTATTCTAGCTCCTAACTCCACTGCCTGAAGCAGGTCTCTGAACTCGTCTACTACATTTTTGCTGATACGTCCACAAGCTTTGAGAGTGAATCTCTGTCTAACTACATCACTCCTAACTCCACTGCATGAGACAGGTCTCTGAACTCATCTACTACATTTTTGCTGGTACATCCACAAGCTTTGAGAGTGAATCTCTGTCTAACTACATCACTCCTAACTCCACTGCATGAGACAGATCTATGAACTCATCTACTACATTTTTGCTGGTACATCCACAAGCTTTGAGAGTGAATCTCTAACTACATCACTCCTAACTCCACTGCCTGAGACAGATCTCTGAACTCATCTACTACATTTTTGCTGGTACATCCACAAGCTTCGAGAGCGAATCTCTGTAACTACATCACTCCTAACTCCACTGGCTGAAGCAGTTTACTAAAAGTAGTCTGACTTTACATTCTTGCTGTTACTTCCAAAATCGTTTTTTTTTTCTTTGCTCCTTTATTTTTGTCCCACTCAGTGATTTGTTCTTTTCCTCCTGCACTACAAGGATGCAGCGACAGGGGAAAAAAACGTGTCCGGGATCTCCACTAGAACCATGTATGATCCCGAGTTTTATTTTCCTTAAAACTTTTACATCATCGTGGATTCCCTGGGCACTGCCTTTATTTTCTTTAGTGTTAGTAATCACAATTATGTAATCTAGTTTTATCTAATGTTAGTAATCAAAATTGTGTAATCTAGTGTTATCTAATGTTAGTAATCAAAATTATGTAATTTAGTTTTATCTAATGTTAGTAATCAAAATTGTGTAATCTAGTTTTATCTAATGTTAGTAATCAAAATTGTGTAATCTAGTTTTATCTAATGTTAGTAATCAAAATTGTGTAATCTAGTTTTATCTAATGTTAGTAATCAAAATTGTGTAATCTAGTTTTATCTAATGTTAGTAATCAAAATTGTGTAATCTAGTTTTATCTAATGTTAGTAATCAAAATTATGTAATCTAGTTTTATCTAATGTTAGTAATCAAAATTGTGTAATCTAGTTTTATCTAATGTTAGTAATCAAAATTGTGTAATCTAGTTTTATCTAATGTTAGTAATCAAAATTGTGTAATCTAGTTTTATCTAATGTTAGTAATCAAAATTATGTAATCTAGTTTTATCTAATGTTAGTAATCAAAATTGTGTAATTTAGTTTTCTCTAATGTAAGTAATCTAAATTATGTAATCTAGTTTTATCTAATGTAAAAAGAAAAAGTAAAGTACCCCCCGTCACGCCAAGTGGCGTATAGGGAAATATGGTGTTAGTGACCCTATATTTTACAGACCTTCAGCACATGATTTTTGGGGTAATGTGGTCGGTATTACGCCCGTGCTGCTTTTAATTTCCCAGAAAAAATCCGGTACCCATTTTAAGGCTGGGTGAACCCGGAGCCGTCGGTTGGGATCGAACCCTACCCCTTGTCCGTAGTAGTCCAGTTCACTAACCACTGAGCTATCGCGGCTCCTACTAATTTTTAGGGAATTAGTAAAACCCAGGTGTCCTCGCCAGGATTACGAACCCCGGCTGTTGCCGTGGTAAGCCAACCGCCTATCGATTGCGCTAACCGGACACCGTTTTTATCTAATGTAAGTAATCTAAATTATGTAAGCTAGTTTTATCTAATGTTAGTAATCAAAATTATGTAATCTAGTTTTATCTAATGTTAGTAATCAAAATTGTGTAATCTAGTTTTATCTAATGTTAGTAATCAAAATTGTGTAATCTAGTTTTATCTAATGTTAGTAATCAAAATTATGTAATCTAGTTTTATCTAATGTTAGTAATCAAAATTGTGTAATTTAGTTTTCTCTAATGTTAGTAATCAAAATTATGTAATCCAGTTTAATCTAATGTTAGTAATCAAAATTGTGTAATCTAGTTTTATCTAATGTTAGTAAACAAAATTGTCTAATTTAGTTTTATCTAATGTTAGCAACTTTAATTGCATCAATTATATTAGATATAAGCTTCTTCCGAAGACGGCCGTCGTTTTGTGTTTGTATTGTTGGAGTGTATTGGTGGTCTGTGCGATTAGAGTCCGATATTCCAGTGTGCTGATGGAAGATGATGCCGTACACTTTCTTGTCGTTAACGGGGTCATTCCCAGGTGGAAATCCGCTTTGTTCTTCCACCTGTCGATTCCCATGATGGGCGATGTTTTGACGTTGATGTTGGCTCCGCTTCCAGTTCCGAAGTCTATGAACGTTTTGATGATGTTGCATATTGATTCGGTGTTAGTTGTGAAGAAAATTGTGTCATTCGCGTACGCTATCAATTTCTTTTCGCCACCTCCTGGGGTGAAAGTGCCTCTGATGGCGGAATCCTGTCGGATTTTCTCCAGTAGCGGCTCAATAGCTAGGACGTAGAGTAGCGGTGAGAGGGACATCTTTGTCTCACTGATCGCGTCAGTGTGAAAGCGTCCGTAAGCGTGTGATTAACTTGGACTCTGCTTTCTGGTCTGGAGTATAGGATGGTGAACCACCGCCTGAAGTAATCCCCTATATTGCAGTTGAGGAGAGTTTTGTGGATATAGGAGTGTGATGTCCTGTCGAAGGCCTATTCTTGGTCCAAGGACAGAATCGACGACGGGATGTTCCTTTCGTGTGTGTAGGTGATGATATCTCGTATCAAATTGATATGATTGTGTATATTTCTTCCTTGCCCGCTACATTGTTGGTCGTCGTGGACGAGTGATGGCATGACCAGTCTGAGCTTGTTGGCTAAGGTCTTGGTCAGAATCTTGTTGTCGACATTTAGTAGCGATATGGGTCTGTAGTTTTCCAGCTGTGTCTTGTCTGTGTTGTTTTTGGGAAGAAGTGAAATGTATGACGCATTCATGCTCGCAGGGAGCTGTCCTTTGGCGACCGAATCAGCTACGACCCGCAGAAGCAGCGGGCCTAGAGTGGGGAGGAAGTGTATGTACAATTCTACTATGTCCGGCCCACGCGTTTTCTTTTTTTGCATGACTCTCACTGAGGTCGTCAAATCCGCGATTGTTACCTCAGCGTTCAATGGTTGGTTGTCTGTTTCTGTCAATTTCTTTGTGTGTTGCATACATTTGTCTTGTACGTCTTCCCGTGCGTATTCTTATGTATAGAGCTTCCGGTAGTAAGGCTCGAAAGCTTTGGCGATCTCTGCTGTGTCCGTTTATTTGTTCTCTTCCATGTCGACAATTATTCGAATCTGTCTGCTGCGTTGCACGTGTTGTTCAATTTGCAAGAACTGCTTGCTAGCTGTTTCTTGGGTGCTCATGTCTTAGCGCGCACGTATCAATGCTCCCTGATGTTTGTGGTTTTCATAATTGAGCAGTTCGTCTTCGAGTGCTGATGTGTTGGGGTCGTTCTTGTCAGTCTGATTTGTTAGTTTGATGGCTCTTTGTAGTATGTGTTCTTGCTTATTCCTGTTGTGTATTTGGGATGACAGCACCATTATCCGATCACTTATTGTGTTTTCCATAACCTCCCAGTGAGTTAGAGTGTCATGCACGTTTTCGTCGCTGGTGTACGAGTGGATCAGCTGTGTCGTTTTCTGGACGTATGTGTCGTTGTGGAGCAGCGTGTTGTTAAATTTCCAGTGAGGTGACCTTCTCGCCTCGCTCTTCCGCCTGATGCTTATTTCGGCGAAGACCCTTTGTGGTCTGTAAACGTAGCCCATCGTTTATGTGGCTGGTCTTGTTGATGTGGTAGGTTGATGGCGCATAAATCCTGTCCAGTCTTTTGGCAACGTTGTATGGACTGGTTTTATGTGTAGTCTCCAGGCTTCGCGGGTGCGTATGTCTATATGTGTCTAAAAGGTCGTGTTCGTCTATTAGAGCCTATAGTATGTCGAGTTGATTGGCTCTGTCTTTGTTGATGTCTAGAAGGTCGTGTTCGTCTATTAGAGCCCATAGTATGTCGAGTTGATTGGCTCTGTCTTTGTTGGTGTCTAAAAGGTCGTGTTCGTCTATTAGAGCCTATAGTATGTCAAGTTCATTGGCTCTGTCTTTGTTGGTGTCTAAAAGGTCGTGTTCGTCTATTAGAGCACATAGTGTGTCGAGTTGATTGGCTCTGTCTTTGTTGGTGTCTAAAAGGTCGTGTTCGTCTATTAGAGCCCATAGTATGTCGAGTTGATTGGCTCTGTCTTTGTTGGTGTCTAAAAGGTCGTGTTCGTCTATTAGAGCCCATAGTATGTCGAGCTGATTGGCTCTGTCTTTGTTGGTGTCTAAAAGGTCGTGTTCGTCTATTAGAGCCCATAGTATGTCGAGTTGATTGGCTCTGTCTTTGTTGGTGTCTAAAAGGTCGTGTTCGTCTATTAGAGCCCATAGTATGTCGAGTTGATTGGCTCTGTCTTTGTTGGTGTCTCTGACTTGCCTCTTAAAGTCTCATACTGTGATGTCCATTTCCGACAAAACACAGCTGAAATCGCCGTCCAGAATAATGTCTTGTCCTGCGTATTTGACTGTCACTCGATTCTCTAGATGTTCGTAGAAATGGAGCTGATCTCGTTGGTGAGGTGGTGCATGAATGTTAACTATCGTGTATGTGTGTCAGTCGTCTTTAGCTTGCACTATGGCCGCTCTGCCATCACTGCCCCTGTACATTTTCTCAAGAATAAACCCGTCGGAGGTCTGGAGTATGGGGACACCGGACCCTAAGGTTTGGACCGCCAAGCTGAAACAGGAGTGTTCTACACCTAACTGTGTAGTTATTTGTTATGCGTGGTAGTCTGTGGGTATATTGGTTTCTTGCACTAAAATTAAGTCTGGTTTGTACTGGTGTATTAGTGAAATGGGAGCCGCGATAGCTCAGTGGTTAGTGAACTGGGCTACAAAGGACAAAAGGTCGGGTTCGATCTTGACCGACGGCTTTCGGGTTCACCCAGCCTTAAATGGGTACAGGATTTTTTTCTGGGAAAGTAAAGCGACTCGGGCGTAATACCGACCACATTACCCACAAAAATCATGTGCTGAAGGTCTGTAAAAATTACGGTCACTAACACCATATTCCCTATACGCCACTTGGCGTGAAGTGGGCTCTTTACTTTTATTAGTGAAATGACATGTTGTGTTTTCGCCCTTAGGCCCCTATATGTTGGTGGATACAATCTTAATGTTATCCACGGTCAACAAATTTATTAAAATTAAACATTCTGAATGTTATATGTATATGGTTTATATATGTTTAACATCTAATCTAATCTAAAGTTTAATCTAAGGAATAATCTAATTAATGTCTACTGTTCTTTTACGCCTCGCCCTTTTTCTTTAGCGATGTTATTTTTATCCATGCTGACGATGGGAGCTCTTCTTCGTCCGTGTCAGTCAACAGTTGGCCGGGAGTAGCGCAAGACTACAGTGTGTCGTCTTCGCTGTCTGAGTCCCGTGCTCTGGCGATCTTTTACTAGAGTTCCCCCCACCGGGGTTGCGTCAACATGGACTGCTTGACAGTGACACTGAGGGCACCGCTGTTTTTTCCTGCTCGGTCTCCGGTGTACAGTTTTCTATGGGTGGCTGAGGTTGAAGTTGATGTTCTTCAGCTTTTGTCTTGGCGTTTGTTGCTGCAGTTTTTTGCTGTTTTCTGGTGTCGCACTGGCTCTCCCAGTGCGTATCCAGGCCGCACCACGACCACTGTGTTCTGCCTGGCAAGGTACTTCAGATCTTTACAGATCTGGGATTCTTGCCTCAGATCCGCACTGTCACGTAATGAGTTATCGCTCTTTCATTTTGTGGTTATACTTTATGAACCATTTACTGGCCTTCACACCGATCTGCGGTTGGCTTACCACGGCAACAGCCGGGGTTCGTAATCCTGGCGAGGACACCTGGGTTTTACTAATTCCCTAAAATTAGTAGGAGCCGCGATAGCTCAGTGGTTAGTGAACTGGACTACTACGGACAAGGGGTAGGGTTCGATCCCAACCGACGGCTCCGGGTTCACCCAGCCTTAAATGGGTACCGGATTTTTTCTGGGAAAGTAAAAGCAGCACGGGCGTAATACCGACCACATTACCCCCAAAATCATGTGCTGAAGGTCTGTAAAATATAGGGTCACTAACACCATATTTCCCTATACGCCACTTGGCGTGACGGGGGGTACTTTACTTACTTACACCGATCTGCCTCGTCTTCGTTCCGTCGTCTCTGGTAATTTCCGGACGATCTATTCCACTATTTTCTGTGGTAATGTTGGCGGCAGCCAATTAATGTGCCAAGTGCTATACTCTTTCTCCATGTGTTGCAATTTTATTGAGATTTGTGGAGATTTAAGATGGAGTTCTCTGTCATCCATTTTCTTATGTGGTTAGGTGGACTGCTGCCGATAATGTAAAAAACCACTTACATGCGTTTGCAAAGTGGTTTAGCGTGACCACACCGCTTGTTCCGAGGACGACTGGCCCCATCAATATACACATCAAGGTGTCTCATGTCATTTATCTTGTTCTAATTGTGTTTAGTAGTTCTCTTTTCATTTTTAGTTGTTTTAAAACTTCATCGTTTGTTTCTTTTCTTTCCATCCAATTCTACCTATTCTTCTATAAATCAACATTTCAAAGGCTTCAATTTTCTGTTCTGTTTTCTTGTCTAATGTCCTGCGCCATACGGGAATATTGAGAAGATGCAACATTTTGATAATTCTTTGATTTAGCCCTGGTGTTATTTGTTTAGATGTTAGTATATTTTTCATGGCATTAAAATTAATTTTTGACATACCCATTCTTTTGTTAAAATTACTTTTGGACAATGTACAATAACGTGAGAATATGTTGAGAATGTGGGTAGGGTTTAGTGATAGACAATAACTTAGAGTACATGTCGAGAATGTGGATAGGGTTTAGTGATAGACGATAACTTAGAGTATATGTCGAGAATGTGGATAGGGTTTAGTGATAGACGATAACTTAGAGTATATGTCGAGAATGTGGATAGGGTTTAGTGATAGACAATAACTTAGAGTATATGTCGAGAATGTGGATAGGGTTTAGTGATAGACGATAACTTAGAGTATATGTCGAGAATGTGGATAGGGTTTAGTGATAGACGATAACTTAGAGTATATGTCGAGAATGTGGATAGGGTTTAGTGATAGACAATAACTTAGAGTATATGTCGAGAATGTGGATAGGGTTTAGTGATAGACGATAACTTAGAGTATATGTCGAGAATGTGGATAGGGTTTAGTGATAGACGATAACTTAGAGTATATGTCGAGAATGTGGATAGGGTTTAGTGATAGACGATAACTTACAGTATATGTCGAGAATGTGAAAATAGCTTAACGTTATAACTTCTTGTAGTTACCGCTCTTTTAGCACACAGTGTTGACGTCACAACTAATAACAAGAGGGTTAACTCCCACCAAATTAAAACAAAAAGAATAAAGGAATGTGTATAAAAAAGAATAAAGGAATATGTATAACGGAACATGATGATGATGTGCAACAGCTATGAAAAGCGTTGAAAGTCAAATGAAGAAGAAAATAAAAAATAAACAGGACGAGCTACTAGGCTTTTTATGTGTCTCGCCTTGCGCTTCTCGGAATTTTGTTAAAACTTTCTTTCTAACATTGAACTTTGACCTTCGTCCACACAGTCCTGTAGACTCTAAAGCTTGAAAGTCATGAATTGATAATTAAAAAGCATAGTGAAGACAGTATGTAAGGGGTAAAAAAAAAAAACTGGGTTATCTGGTTCATTAGTGCCAATCACTAACATTTTTATTGATTTAATTTATGTTGTCACGCGCTGACTGTCTCACGTTACAAATGAGTCACCAGTTGATATTTGTTAACACAATCTATTTATTGTTTATGTATTGCACAAACACCTTCAAATAAAAAAAAGGGAACACCAAGTAAACGCATGCGGATAATAATGACAAATTGTTCACTGCAACAATCAACACATAATTTTACCGTACTTTAAGCCTGGAATTATTCGTAGACCACCTTAGAGAGCGGGAAATTAAACAATCCTACACTAAATCCCTAATTCTATTATCGGAATATAGGAATTTAGTGTGGGCTTGCAGAAATGCTGCCGTTTACCAATCGAAAACTTTTAATGCCAATTTGTTTTTACTTATTTATTTTTAATTATTATAGCGGGAAATTAAAGAAACCTGGTTTCAGCAAGATGAGGCAATAGCACACACAATCGCAAACATCACTTACTTATTAAGGAAACGTATTTACAAATTGCATTATTTCACTTTGATTCTGTCCTGCTCTTTCACCAGACCTAACCCTGTCTATTATATGGGCGAGGGGGGGGGGGTGAGGGGGGGTTGAGCTGAAAATAATGTCTATCAAAACAACTGCAGATATTTAATGACCTGAAGACAGAAAACGTCACTCAGAGCTAACAAATATCATCGGTCATTATCCAGGTTTTCGAAATAAGAAGAGACCTGTGGTGGATATTATTGAACACATGCTGCAAACACAACTTCAACGTGTGAAAAACTACTTTGCCTAATACAAGCCAACCAAGAGCAATAGTGTCTAGATGACTAATACACATTTTATTTAAAATTTCTCGTAATTTCAAATATATTTTCACTAAACAACGACTTTAAATAGCTTTGTTTTCTTACTGAGGCAGAAGTTGCCTTCCGTGTAAAAAAAAGACGATAATTTTAAATTCTAGAAAGAAATTATTAATAATTTATTTCATTCCGGTCACTTGGCTTCTGAGTCGAGATGAGGATAACTTGAAAATTTTGTAACAACAAGAGAAAATGTTAAAGAGCGAGATGTCAAAAACATGATACAATTTTATGGAGATTTGTGGAGATTTAAGGTGCAGTTCTTTGTCATTCATTTTCTTATAGTGGGTTACCTGGGCTGCTGCCGAGTATGTAAAAAAACCACTTACATGCGTTTGCAAAGCGGGTTAGCGTGGCCACGCCACTTGCTCCGAGGACGACTGGCCCCATCAATATACACATCAAGGTTGAGTGGGTTACTTTACAGGCTTCTGGCCCGCTGATATCCGCTACTACAGTCCCTGACCCGCTGATATCCGCTACTACAGTCCCTGACCCGCTGATATTCGCTACTACAGTCCCTGACCCGCTGATATTCGCTACTACAGTCCCTGACCCGCTGATATCCGCTACTACAGTCCCTGACCCGCTGATATCCGCTACTACAGTCCCTGACCCGCTGATATCCGCTACTACAGTCCCTGCCCCGCTGATATCCGCTACTACAGTCCCAGCCCCGCTGATATCCGCTACTACAGTCCCTGACCCGCTGATATCCGCTTCTACAGTCCCTGACCCGCTGATATCCGCTACTACAGTCCCTGCCCCGCTGATATCCGCTACTACAGTCCCTGACCCGCTGATATCCGCTACTACAGTCCCTGACCCGCTGATATCCGCTACTACAGTCCCTGACCCGCTGATATCCGCTACTACAGTCCCTGACCCGCTGATATCCGCTACTACAGTCCCTGACCCGCTGATATCCGCTACTACAGTCCCTGCCCCGCTGATATCCGCTACTACAGTCCCTGCCCCGCTGATATCCGCTACTACAGTCCCTGACCCGCTGATATCCGCTACTACAGTCCCTGACCCGCTGATATCCGCTTCTACAGTCCCTGACCCGCTGATATCCGCTACTACAGTCCCTTTTCTGTGGATCTCTCCACCTTCGAGCCCGGCATCGTCGATGTCGAAAAGGAATGTCCCTCTCTGTTTACCGGGAAGTATCGTGTGAATTCAGATGGCAACCACGTGGTTGATATTCTTTGGCAAGTCGTGTCACTTGTGGGTTTCTGTAAAACAGTCATCTAGTTGATTCCTGGCACAAACATTAATTAGATCGTTATATAAATATATATTATTGAAAACACTTACTTGGCTCTTTTAGGACTCGAGACCTTGGGTAGCATTTTGTGTATAAGAAACAAAGTTGTCCAAAATCTACCTAGTAACTTATCTGTTCTGGTCTGTCTACGCTTAAATTGCTTCTGTGTGTCCAACTATTCATCTGTGTGTCCAACAATTCTTCTGTCCCTAGTTTAAATATCCCGAGCTACTTTGCACATGCAATCAAACTTCGCCACACTGAACTCTCTCAAATTTACAAACACGTCACTGCCCTCTTTCCCACTTTAGAAACTTCCAGATCACACTACCTTGAACTTTCGACCTTGGGTACATTCACGGACTTCATATTTTCTATCGACTTAATTCTCTCCTCACGCACTGCTATATCCCCACAATTTACACGCACACACGCTCCCGCAATCACTAAACTATTACAATGGACAATCATCATCATTGAGTGCCGTCTCCGCATCGAAGGTTTGCTACCATGGAGCGCCATTCCACTGAGTCTTTTGCTTTGATGGTGCAGATTGTCATAGGTTGTATTGTCCATCTTTTGATGTTACTCGTCCATGTTAGTCTTGGTCTGCCTCTGTCTCTTTTACCTTGTATTTTCCCATCCAATACTACTTTTATTAGGCTGTTGTGTCTTTTAACATGCCCCACAACATGTCATTTGTCTTGTTCTAATTGTGTTTAGTAGTTCTCTTTTCATTTTTAGTTGTTTTAAAACTTCATCGTTTGTTTTCATTTCTCTCCATCCAAATCTACCTATTCTTCTATAAATCTACATTTCAAAGCCTTCAATTTTCTGTTCTGTTTTCTTGTCTAATGTCCATGTTTCTGCCCATACAGGAATATTGAGAAGATGTAACATTTTGCTATTCTTAGATTTAGCCCTGGTGTTATTTGTTTAGATGTTAGAATATTTTTCATGGCATTAAAATTAATTTTTGCCATACCTATTCTTTTGTTCAAATTATTTTTGGACAATGTACAATAACGTGAGAATATGTCGAGAATGTTGGTAGGGTTTAGTGATAGACGATAACTTAGAGTACATGTCGAGAATGTGGATAGGGTTTAGTAATAGACAATAACTTAGAGTATATGTCGAGAATGTTGGTAGGGTTTAGTGATAGACAATAACTTAGAGTATATGTCGAGAATGTGGATAGGGTTTAGTGATAGACGATAACTTAGAGTATATGTCGAGAATGTTGGTAGGGTTTAGTGATAGACAATAACTTAGAGTATATGTCGAGAATGTGGATAGGGTTTAGTGATAGACGATAACTTAGAGTATATGTCGAGAATGTTGGTAGGGTTTAGTGATAGACAATAACTTAGAGTATATGTCGAGAATGTGGATAGGGTTTAGTAATAGACAATAACTTAGAGTATATGTCGAGAATGTTGGTAGGGTTTAGTGATAGACAATAACTTAGAGTATATGTCGAGAATGTGGGTAGGGTTTAGTGATAGACGATAACTTAGAGTATATGTCGAGAATGTGGATAGGGTTTAGTGATAGACGATAACTTAGAGTATATGTCGAGAATGTGAAAATAGCTTATCGTTATAACTTGTCGTGGTTACCGCTCTTTTAGCACACAGTACTGACGTCACAAGTAATAACTAGAGGGTTAACTCCCACCCAATTAAAAAAAAAAGTTTAAGTGCCGGGTTATATGGATAGTACTTTACCTCCTGATGTTTTTATCTTTTATGTCATCATCGTATGCCTTCTCCGCAACGAAGGTTGGCTACCATGGATCGCCATTCTACTCTGTTTCTTGCTTTGATGGTGCAGGCTGTCATAGATTGACTTGTCCATCTTTTGATGTTGCTCGTCCATGTTAGTCTTGGTCTGCCTCTGCCTCTTTTACCTTGTATTTTTCCTTCCAATATAACTTTTAGTAGGCTGTTGTGTCTTTTAACATGTCCCAAAAATTTCATTTCTCTTGTCTTAATTGTATTTAGTAGTTCTCTTTTTATTTCTGCTGTTTTAAAACTTCATCGTTTGTTTTCTTTTGTTTCCATCCAATTCTACCTATTCTTCTATAAATCCACATTTCAAAGGCTTCAATTTATCTTTTATGTATATTTGCAATTTTGTTTCGTTTAGGAGTATTTTGTTCCTGAATTATTTCTCTTGGGTGCCTTCCTTTGTCAGTTGGTCATTTCCTGTTATTGCTTAAATAAACTGGGACCCACAGAAATTATCTTTCTTGTGCCACTAGATGTCTCTTAGGGCACGTTGTGCTCTTTCGCCATCCATCTCTATTCTGTGTGAGATATTTGATCATATTAAATAAGTGTAGTTCTTATAAGTGTTCTTTTTAGCATCTCTTTATGTCTTCCTCTTTTTCTGTATCCTGTTTCCCATAGAAGAGCCGGTTTTGGAATTCTCTTGTCTCTTTTCAGCACATTTCTGACATATGTCCAGCTTTTTTCCTAACATGTAGATGAGATCTTTGGATGTATGCCAATTTTTCTTATTTCATTATTAGTCTTCAATCCATTCCATTGTACACAGAATATTTTTCTGAGGCTTTTGTCTTGAACAGCTGTTACTTTTCTCTCAATCTCATTTGATATTTTCCAGCTTTCACATACATAGGTAAGTGTTGTTAATATGTTTGAGTTGAATATTCTAAGTTTGGTTTCCTTGCTTAGCATTTTTTATTTATATATATTGTCGACTCTACAACCATGATGGTTTCCCTGCTTATTATTAACAATCTATCTATCTATTGTCCTTTTGAGCCGAAGACGGTACATAGGGCAAAACCACAATCTCAAAAACAGAAACCTTGCGCGCCAAAATGGCACATATTGCAGAGATCACTGCTCTAAAATGAAAGGAACTAAATTATGGAAATGTGAAGAGAAAAAAGAGCTGCTCAGACAATTTCTGGGAATTGTTCACTTGGTATTGTTTGACTATTTCTAAAAAAGTTTCATGAAATTGCAGAAAATAAAACACAGGCTTGGAGCCGCAGTTGTAGAGATACAAAGTACTTTAATGATCTCCCTTCTGCAATAATTTCATTCATCATTAATGGGTTTGTTTATTTCTAGGAATCATCACAGACCATTCAAAATGTGGTTGAAGATGCTACTGGGATCTCTCACAACTTTATTGCTCTCAAAGTGTTTGGAGGCTGCTGACTTAGGAATTGGCCAATACCATTCTACACAGACACATAAACACGAGCTTACACATATACATACACTTACACAACCACACACATGCAATCTCACACATAAATCAAGGGAAGTAATCACACAATAAAAGAAAACAATGTCACAGTTTCAAATTGTGTAATTTATTCTTGTTTTTATGTTCAGTCTTATGTTCTATATTTTCTTTTTTCTTCCCCTTCTGCTGATGATCTTTCTACATCTTCTTCTTCCACTGTTTTTAATTCTTCTTCTTCTCCTGCTGTTTCTTATTATTCATCTTCTCCTTCTTCCTCGTTTCTTTTTTCTTCCTCTTTTTTCATTTTATTCTATATCTTCCTCTTCATCTCCTGTTTCTACATCTTCTTCCTCTGTTCCTACTTCTGTTATTACTATTTCTTTTTCTTCCTCCTCTTTATCTTCTCCTCCTCTTTTTCTTCTACTTTATCCCATAACCTTGCGGATCATTGTATCATCACTGACAAACTTCGTTAACGTCGTCCATTTCTCTGATATTTCTTTGAGACTGAAAGTCGAGACCTGTCCACTGTTTCATGTAATCTTCACATCTCTATCCCTGCCTATCTCTCATTCTTACTACTTTCACAGATCCTCTCAGAGTGGTCTTGAACAGCACCATCATCATTACCATCATCATTACTATCATCATTACCATCATTATCATCATTATCATCATCATTACCATCATCATTACCATCACCATCATCATTACCATCATCATTATCATTACCATCTTCATTATCATCACCATTATCATCACCATCATCATTACCATTATTACCATCATTATACCATCATCATTACCATCACCATTACCATTATCATTACCATCATCATTACCATCATCATTACCATTACCATCATCATTACCATCATCATTACTATCATCATTACTATCATCATTATCATTACCATCATCATTAGCATTACCATCATCATTACCATTAGCATTATCATTACCATCATCAATATCATCATCATTATCATCGTCATTATCATCATCATTATCATTACCATCATCATCATTACCATCATCAACATTACCATCATCATCATTATCATTACCGTCATCATTACCATCATCATTATCATCACCATTATCATTATCATCATCATTACAACCTTCACCATCGATGTCATTACCATCATCATTACCATCATCATTATCATTACCGTCATCATTACAACCTTCATCGACGTCATTACCATCATCATTACAACCTTCATCATCGACATCATTACCATTAGCATCATCATCATCATGTACCTCACCTGTAAGTGATCACATCTCACCATAACCTCTCTACAACTAATTTATAACTATCCACCACCACGCACACTCACACACAAAATCTCTATCTTTTCCTGTGTTTCCTACTGCCACTTCTACCATCAGTCTTTCCTGTTCTCACAAAATATTCTAGTCATTCCCTTCTAATTTCTCAGTAAAAAAAAATACCTTTTTTCCTTTGTGTTATTGGAAATAGACTTTCCCCTTTTAGCGTAGCCCTCTGCTGTAAAAGTCCCTGTTTCAAGTTATAACGATCCATGGTATTCCCAACACTCTTCTGTGTGACCACATTCCAGAAATCTCCATCAATTTTGTTGGGACAGATGCCTGTGCTCTGAAATTGCCTGTGCTCTGAAATTGCCTGTGCTCTGAAATTGTCTGTGCTCTGAAATTGCCTGTGCTCTGAAATTGTCTGTGCTCTGAAATTGCCTGTGCTCTGAAATTGCCTGTGCTCTGAAATTGCCTGTGTTCTGAAATTGCCTGTGCTCTGAAATTGCCTGTGCTCTGAAATTGCCTGTGCTCTGAAATGTGTGCACGTTTCTCCAGGTGGAAGATAACATGTTTCTGTCTTTACACATGGGTGGGTTATATAGATGTCATTGCCCTCCCCCACCCCTTTCTTGGATGCTTCATTTGCGGATCCATC
This sequence comes from Megaustenia siamemsis, assembly GCA_032433765.1. NCBI lineage: Eukaryota > Metazoa > Mollusca > Gastropoda > Stylommatophora > Ariophantidae > Megaustenia > Megaustenia siamemsis. Next base: position 74,141,094 of record JAVIAB010000073.1, on the reverse strand, counting down.
TGTGAGTACCCGTGTACATGGATCCCTGAGGTAGTTTTCCTGCAGCATGGTAAGCGTCAGGGCCTTCATTTCTGTCTCGGGTTGACCGTGGTTTTTTAGACTATTCCTGAATCATATCGAATCTAGGATTATTTTCTTTTTGTTTTTACAGTTGGACCATAACTGGGACGTGAGAGCACGGATCTTTGTTTGCTTCTTATACGTCAGTTTGGTGTCAGATGGTTTCCCTTGCAAAATCGTTTGCACTCTTCCTTATGTGTCTATTTTTTGCTATGTCTTGGAATGTTTGGTGCAGTGGGTGATTTGGTAACTCTTTAAATCTCAATGTGGCAATTTAGCTATAATAGTAGAAACTTGACAACATTCAATGGCGAAGTGCCTTGAGCCTGCTGCATTCAGTTTTCTACTGCTTCTTTTTCTTTCGTTCTTTCTTTCTTTCTTTCTTTCTTTCTTTCTTTCATTCTTCCTTTCTTTCTTTCTTTCTTTCGTCTTCATATTCTTCGTTAGTCATGCCTCGTATCGCTGTGTGCATGTCTGTATTAGTCACATCTCATATCTTTGTGTGTGCATGTCTGTGTTAGTCACATCTCACATCTTTGTGTGTGCATGTCTGTGTTAGTCACATCTCACATCTTTGTGCGTGCATGTCTGTGTTAGTCACCTCTAGTGACTCGGGCAGATGGTGCTCGTAAACCTGGGAGGGCCTACCATCTAAGGGCAGAATCCCCCTACAGAAAAGACAATCTGCTGCCTTGCAGGAAGATTGGGGACAATCAAAGGCTAGGGAAAGCAAACCCGAATAAAATGCTGGCTGAAATCGGATGCACTGGGCCACCGACGCAGAACACAGTGCAACGTATTAACGGGTGTTCAGTCGGAGTGGATCTGACAGACTCTAATTGTGATGTTCTGTCTGTGGGGGCGATCAACACACTTGGCTGACAGCTGCCTTCATATAAGAGTCTGGAATCCTTACTCCGATTGAGTCCTGAAAGCAGGGAGAGAGAGAGAGAGAGAGATTCTTCTTTCTTCTTATTTTTCTTCTTCTTAAACTAATTTGACGCATTTTGGTGCAAGGTATTCAAATTAAATTATTGTTATAATTTATCTTAATGTGAATGTAAGTAATGCGTTTCCATCGATGCCTTCATGTGTAAGAGGGACATAATGTTAGTACCCTCATTATTCAGTGATCGACGTCTCATTTGATGGGTGATGTGCTTGCTTATAACTCCAGGTCCTCCAACTCTCCATCTACTCCCCCCCCCCCCAAAAAAAAAAAAATCTAATGTATCTATTTTCAAAGACTGTGTGAAGCTAGAAACAATTATTTAATTGTATCGTAGAAGAATCGTATACAATTGTTCTCTATAAAATAAGCAAATGAAGAAAACAACGAAAACATTCGTTACAAACATCTGGGGAGAGCAAACGGAAGATCTAAGGAAATGAATGACTTGAGAGAAACTGATGGAACTGGAATATGCTGGGTACAAATAATAATACATAAATATTATTATATGGGGAACTTCCGATGCGATAATAGGGAATAATAGAACAAAGAAGTATGGAACTGGAATAAGGAACAAAGAAGTATGGAACAGGTCAAAAGTTCCGGTTTGGGACGGGACAATACAATTTGTATCACATTTCCCGCCCCGCCCCCTCCCGCCTTTTCCCCGCCCGTTATCAAAATGCATTTACAGCACGCTCGGCAGGCAGAATATTAAAGGAAGACAGCGGTGCATACGTTATGACCACGAGTAGCGTGATGATGGAGGTGATGGTAGTGACCAAGGCATTCATCTGGTTAGAGTCACAAGACTACACCCACGCCTGCATATTGAGCGATTCGATGAGCATGACAAGAAAAGTGGAGGCCGGATCTGTACGCGTGCAATGGGTAGAGTAATTGTAGAAGTCAAAAATATGTATGGTCACCTTTGTCTATGTCCCAGGACATGAGGGAGTACGGGGGAATGAAAGAGCGGACAGGTTGGCTAGCTGCGCTATTGTTGAGGACGGTCAACCAATGGATCGGGCGGACATCATCAATGTCCTCAGGGAAATGTGAAGGACACAGGACTTCGACAACCATGAGTCCGCGTCACTCCTTCGGATGAAAGAGATGGGAATTAAGATGGGCACAGCCAGAAACAAGAAACTTAGTGGGCGTGTAAGAAGACTTATCCCCCAACACAGAACTGCAGTCGTCAGTCGCTGGACACTGCGGGACTTGCTGAGGAGGGGATTTGAGCACCTAAGGACATGTTCGGAGTGCAATGATTATGAGCAAATAACTCAATAACTCAATATCAAAATGTTACTTTAGTTTCGTTCTAAATTAAAAAGCTAATTGTTTCCCGTTTTTAATAAGAAACTAACAAATGTATTTACTGACAGAATGGGGAGTAATTAGGTCAAGACTAATAAGAACAACATTTAAAACAACAACAAAAAACAAAATAAAAATACACATTATCTAATGCTATGTAACAACCAATGATAAGGATGTTTTAGTTAAAAATGAACTATATAAACAGTTGCAATGTCAGATGGATAGAAAATAAGCCAAAGATATTAAGATCTTGAACAGATCTAAACGCAAAAGTAGGATCAGACGACCGAGGCTTCGAAGAGATCATTGAAAAACATGGACTTGGAGTATGAATGAGAATGGAGAGACATTCGTGAACTTCTGTGCTCTCAACGAAATGAGCCTAGGAAGAACAATATTCCAACATAAAAGAATACATAAAGCTACATGGGTGTCACCAGATCATAGAACGGAGAATCAAATTGGTCACATATGTATTAATAAAAAGTTTAAGTCATCCTTACATGATGTAAAAGCATATAGAGGTGCAGATGTGGCCTCAGATCATCATCTTCTGCTAGCCAAACTTAGAATTAAACTGAACTACAGCACACAAGGGTAGACAGTATTTCAATGTAGGGTTTCTTAAAGAGCAAGGAAATAAAGATAAATTTGCAGCCACAGAATCAAACAAATACCAAGTGCTCCAAAAACTACAAAATACAATAAATATAGAAGATCATTGGAAACAGATAAAGTATATATGGAAGGAGACATCTTAAAAAACCCTGGGGAAAAGAGAACAATAGAATAAGGTGTGGATGACAGCAGAGACCTTAAAGAAAATTTAAAAAAAAAGAACACGAAATCAGGCATAAATAAAAGCAAAATGAGAAGTACTAAAGCCAAGACACAGACAACTTACAAAGAGGTGAACAAAGAAGTAAGAAGATGCATTAAAAGGGATAAGAGGGAATATATAGATGAACTAGATATAGAGGCAAAGGAAGCGACAAATAAAAGAAATATGAAAGAACTGTATAACAGCACAAAGAAACTAAGCGGAACATATAAACAGATCAATGCCTTTTTTATAAGAAAGGAAATCAGCTTAGTAATATAAGGGAACAAATGAAGAGATGAAAGGGGCACTTCGAATAACTCTTGAATAGATCCGACTCAAATAACTCTCCAGATATACTTCAGCAGACGAAGAGTTACACGCTAACTATGGAAAGCCAAGCAAGGAAGAAATAATGAAAGCCATCAAGGTATTAAAAAAATGTTAAAGCCACAGGACCAGATGAAATTCCTTCGGAAGCCATCAAAGCTGGTATTAACACCTCTACCAAGATGTTACATAATCAACTAGATAAGATATGGGAAGGGGAAGAAATACCTAAAGACTGGAAAGAAGGTTATATGATCAAACAACCAAAGGAAGTTTGCAGGAGTGCACAAATTATAGGGGAATTATGTTACTATCAGTGCCAGGAAAAATATTAAGCAGAATAATTCTGGAGAGACTAAAAGAGGCCATGGAGAAACATTTGAGAGATGAACAAACAGGTTTTAGGAAGAACAGATCATGTTCTGATCAAATAACTACCCTACATATCATCATCATCATGTGCCTTGTTGGTTGGCGTAGGGGATCATTACATGAACTTCTATCTCTTCTATCTACAGTGCATCGTATCAGTTCTGTTGTTGACTGTTTTCCATGCCATGACACCAAGCTATCCAGCATTTTCTCTCTTTGTCGTCCACGATCTCTCTTTCCTTTATTTTGCCAGTTTTAACCAAGTATTAAAACTTTACTCTTCTCATGATGTGCCCAAAAAATACCCTACGTATAATAGTTGAACAAAGTTTATAACTACAGCCCCCACTTTATATCGGATTCATAGATTACGAAAAGGCATTTGACAGTTTAGACAGAGAAATCCTTTGGCAGTTGCTGAGTCATTACAAAATGCCCATAAAGTTTATTAGCCTGATTAGAACAATGTATGAAGGAAATGAATGTAGTGTTGTGGGGCAGCTTACAGAAGCATTTGAATTAATTAATAGGAGTAATGCAGGGATGGCTTCTATCAACATTTATCTTTCTACTGGTCATAGATTAGATTGTGAAAATAACTCAGAACAACAGAAACGGATTCCAGGGGTCACTTATGAAGCAACTTGATGATTTAGACTTTGCTGATGATATAGTCTCCTATCACATAAACAACAACAGATGAAATGATAATGAGCTGGGACTGAAAATAAAGAGATAAGACCAAAATGATGACAATTAATGCAATTAGTAATAAATAAATAACAATAGGAGAAATACCTCTACTAGACGTACAATCTTACATATATTGGGCAGTAATACAGACAAAGAAGGAGGAACTGAGATGATAGCAAAATAAGGATACAAAAAGCAAGATGAGCATTCGTTGCACTAGTAAACTTGGAAATCCAAAGAGATTAAGTTAAATACAAAAAGAAATATGTTCAACTCCAATGTGAAGTCAGTCCTATCATATGGCTGTGAAACATGGAGAACAAAAAAAAATGCAACCATGAAGATACAAACCTTCACTAATGGATGCTTACGCAGAATAAAAGGATGAAAATGGCAAGACAAAATCACTAACAAAGAATTATGGAAATGTAGCAGTCAAACACCAGTGGATAAGGAGATACAGCGAAGACGATAACACTGGATAGAACACACTGCGGAAGCCAACTGAGAGTATTACACAAAAGGTCGTTTTTTAATCCCCAAGAAGAAGACCAGAATATTCTTGGAGGTGAAAAGATGAAGATGATGGGGAAGACATGGAATAATGTTAAAGGAATGGCAACAAACAGAACGGCTTGGAAAGTGTTTGTTGAAGACCTGTGCTCCACAGGGTAGTGACCATACATTTGACAGACCTCCGGCACATGATTTTTGGGGTAATGTGGTCGGTATTACGATTACGTCCGTGCCCGTTTACTTTCCCAGAAAAAAATCCGGTACCCATTTAAGGCTAAGTGAACTCGGAAGCCGTCGATTGGGATCGAACCCTACCACTTGTCCAGTTCACTAACCACTGAGCTATCGCGGCTCCCTTATCAATATCATTGATGTTAGTAATTTGTATAATAAAAGATTAAATCAATGTTGCATCATGGAGTGTTATGAAAGACCGAAATGTGTACGCTTAAAATGACTTAAATGGAGAAATATTCATAGTACGACCGTTGTGAAAAAAACCACCTCTTGGTCTATATAATATGCACATATACTGCCACTAATGTAATAATGATAAGTTTGATATGTTAAAACTATTGCTATCATCTACATTTGCATGAATACAGAATATTACATAAACCATATCTGTCCCGTTTTTCGTCATCTTCATGTAAGCATGCATCTCATTGCATCTTTATGCATTCTCATCCACCTGACATTTTGGTTAGTTTAAATAACTTCTGTTCAAAATGTGTGAGATTTGGAATATCTTTAGTTTGTTAACAGTCTTCTTCTTCTTCCCATCCTCATTTGCTTTTCAACATCGAAAGGAGATATACTTTGCGGGTTTTTGCTCTTCTGTTGGCCTCTGGTGTTCTCGCAGCGTTTATTGAAAGCTCGTTATATTGTGTTTTCATCTTTCTCCCTTATCACTTGACCAAACCTTTTTATCTGTTGTTTCTTTATAAATGCTATGGCGGGGGTTATTCCTAGATTTTTTCTCTGTTCTTCATTTCTGATGATCTTATCTCTCATGCTGTTTCCTGTAATTCGTCTGACACAGTTATCTCGGTAGTGCTTAATTTTCTTGTTCTTGCTTCTATGGTCCAGGTCCATTGGTAGCTGGGATAAAGATTGTATCGTAGAGTGTCCACATTATCTCTGGAGTTATTTCCATGTTGGACAATAGTGGTGATAACCGTCCAATGATTTGACAAGCTTTGTTGTTGCATCTTGAGTCTGTTTCTGCTGTAAACAAAGTCAATAACATAAATCGAGATTCGTCCTGAAACTTTGAGGTATTAGAAAAAAAAATCGTTTGCTGATGTAGGCAAGCGTAATATATTCTGTGTATAGGAAACTGACAGCAGAAGGAATAGAAGTAATCTTTGTTGTACTACAATATTTCAAAAGAATAATGAAATGGAAATGTATTAAGGATATCCTGGTTTGTTGATTTATCCCGTAATCGCAAGGTGGTTGAGTAAGTACGATTTAAAAGCTAGTATTTTGTGGCATTTTCTTTTTAGTTCATTGATGACAGGACGACAAAGCAATCAGCGGTCTGTACTCCTTGAAAGACAACAACATATTACATGTACTTCCATTTCTGGGGTTGGATGGTCTAGAGGTTAGACGTCGGCCTCTGGACAAGGAGGTGCTGGGTTCGATTATCATCATAGGCGTTGGAAAAATAAAATAATTAAAATTAAGAAAATCGAACCCGTGGCTCTACCTTGCCCTGGTCTCTGGGTAGTGAGATCCGATGTCCAGCCCACTCTGGGTAGTGAGATCCGATGTCTAGCCCACTCTGGGTAGTGAGATCCGATGTCTAGCCCACTCTGGGTAGTGAGATCCGATGTCTAGCCCACTCTGGGTAGTGAGATCCGATGTCTAGCCCACTCTGGGTAGTGAGATCCGATGTCTAGCTCACTCTGGGTAGTGAGATCCGATGTCTAGCCCACTCTGGGTAGTGAGATCCGATGTCTAGCCCACTCGAAAAAAAACGACGAAAAACAGAAGGTCCCGTGTGCAATATGCGCACTTTAATGGATCAGCAATTGGAAATAGAAAAATATGTCATTTTTTTTAAGGTTAAATTAATAGGAAATCTGTCAAGAAAAAAAACGTTAAAACACTGGCCGATAAAATATGAGAGTATCTCTGAAGTCGAAGAATACTGCCTGTTTGGCTGGGGAAACATTAGCACATGGCTGCCAGGGTAAAAAAAAAAATGATATTCAGTCCATCGGTATTCCGCTCGAGATATAAAGCTGACGAACGCAAATAAAAACAAACAACTTCCATTTCTCATGGTTCGTGCCCACGCTGAGTGCCTCAGGTCTGACTCACACTGTCTTCCGAAGGTTGTCCTTGGTCTATCTCCTTGTCTCATTCTAGAATCCACTGCATGAAAGCTCTTGTGATAGTTTCTAGGTCGCTTTTCAGCGCAGTCTTTTCCATCTTCATGGTTTGCCAGTAATCACTGTTTCTCTTGCTTGCATCTGTTCTTAGTTTTGTCAAAATGTTCTAACAATTTTCTGACGACTGGTTATATCAAATGATAATAATTGATATGTCTCTTTGCACAGTATGTCTTCGAGATACAAACTGTTACTTTGATATCACACTTTCTGTCACACGTGACTGCTGCTTTAAGCAAAATGATCTTTTCGCCAATTTGTTGATCATGATTATCATTATTTTTTTTAAATCATCAAATACAGATTTTACTTTTAATCACTAAAATACATCATCTGAAGACAAAACATTTCGAACTTTCATTTTGCAGTTTAAAATAAGACATACCAGTAAGCATGAGAAATGAATCGGTTAAACCAAGAAACAGAATAAATCGTCAATTCTCCACGGGGTATGCCAAGCAAAAAAAAAGTCCAACAACAGCAGTCACTGAAACAAAATTCATGCTACAGGGACAACAGTAGTATACAAGGGTCCAACTAAGTCGCATTTGGCCCGTAAATTAACAAAGATATATAGTAGGTGCGCGGCGCACCTAATGTACCGTAGGTGCAGGGGGAGTTAACCATGATAGCTCGTGTCGGGATGTTGACCTCTAGTCTCGGTGACCCCGGAAGTGACGTGTTTATGTCTGGTGTGTCCTGACTTTGGAGCTCTTGGTGTACTTGAGCGATAGTGATAGGTTAGTAGATTATACAACATCAGGTTTCTCATAATGAGGTTTCTTCTGGGCGCCTAATGTACTGTAGGCGCAGGAGGAGTTAACTGTGACATTTCGTGTCGGGATGTTGACTGGGGGTGTCTGTCGGCGTGACCTCGGCGCTCCGTATTTTAAAAATTCCGAATTATTTTTTAACTGTGACATTTCGTGTCGGGATGTTGACTGGGGGTGTCTGTCGGCGTGACCTCGGCGCTCCGTATTTTAAAAATTCCGAATTATTTAAAAAAAACAGTCTCCATCTGATTTCGAACACGGGTCTACGGCGTGCCAGGCCAGACACTTACCACTATGCTACAGGCGATCACAGAATTAGAGGCTGAATGAGACAGGTGAATCGTGATGTTTTTGTTGGTACCTGACAGCTAGCTAGTAGTAGAGAAAGATTGACCCGCATTTAGGCGCTAAATTAACGAAGATATATAGGGCGGCGCACCGCGCGCATAACGCGTGCGGCGCAGGGGGAGTTAACCATGATATTTCATGTCGGGATACCCGGTGACCTCTCGTTGACCTCTCAACCTCTCGGCGCCATGGTCGGGGTGAGCTCTCGCCGTATGTATGTCATGTCGAGGTAGTAGACACGTATGTCATGTCATTGTAACAGTCATGTCAATGTAACAGTCATTTCGTTGTAATAGTCATCTCGTTGTAACAGTCACGTGTGTCATGTCGTTTTATCAGAGACGTATGGTATGTCGTTGTAACAGTCATTTCGTTGTAATAGGCATCTCGTTGTAACAGTCACGTATGGCATGTCGTTTTATCAGACACGTATGGTATGTCGTTGTAACAGACATGTTGTTGTATCAGTCATGTCGATGTAGTAGACACGTATATCATGTCATTGTAACAGTCATGTCAATGTAACAGTCATGTCAATGAAACAGGCATTTCGTTGTAATAGTCATCTCGTTGTAACAGTCACGTATGTCATGTCGTTTTATCAGACACGTATGGTATGTCGTTTATCAGACACGTATGGTATGTCGTTGTAACAGACATGTCGTATCAGTGATGTCGATGTAGTAGACATGTATGTTGTCATTGTAACAGGCATGTCAATGTAACAGTCATGTCAATGTAACAGGCATTTCGTTGTAATAGTCATCTCGTTGTAACAGTCACGTATGTCATGTCGTTTTATCAGACACGTATGGCATGTCGTTGTAACAGACATGTCGTTGTATCAGTCATGTTGATGTAGTAGACACGTATGTCATGTCATTGTAACAGTCATGTCAATGTAAAAGTCATGTCAATGTAACAGTCATTTCGTTGTAATAGTCATCTCGTTGTAACAGTCACGTATGTCATGTCGTTTTATCAGAGACGTATGGTTTGTCGTTGTAACAGACATGTCGTTGCATCAGGCATGTCGATGTAGTAGACACGTATGTCATGTCGTTGTATGGTATGTCGTTGTAACAGACATGTCGTTGTATCAGGCATGTCGATGTAGTAGACACGTATGTCATGTCATTGTAACAGTCATGTCAATGTAACAGTCATGACAATGTAACAGGCATTTCGTTGTAATAGCCATCTCGTTGTAACAGTCACGTATGTCATGTCGTTTTATCAGATACGTATGACATGTCGTTGTAACATACATGTCGTTGTATCAGTCATGTCGATGTAGTAGACACGTATGTCATGTCATTGTAACAGGCATGTCAATGTAACAGTCATGACAATGTAACAGGCATTTCGTTGTAATAGTCATCTCGTTGTAACAGTCACGTATGTCATGTCGTTTTATCAGAGACGTATGGTATGTCGTTGTAACACACATGTCGTTGCATCAGTCATCTCGATGTAGTAGACACGTATGTCATGTCGTTGTAACAGACACGTATGGTATGTCGTTGTAACAGACATGTCGTTGTATCAGGCATGTCGATGTAGTAGACACCTATGTCATGTCATTGTAACAGTCATGTCAATGTAACAGTCATGACAATGTAACAGGCATTTCGTTGTAATAGTCATCTCGTTGTAACAGTCACGTATGTCATGTCGTTTTATCAGACACGTATGGTATATCGTTGTAACAGACATGTCGTTGTATCAGTCATGTCGATGTAGTAGACATGTATGGCATGTCAATGTAACAGTCATGTCAATGTAACAGTCATTTTCAATGTAACAGTCATTTCGTTGTAATAGTCATCTCGTTGTAACAGTCACGTATGTCATGTTGTTTTATCAGACACGTATGGTATATCGTTGTAACAGACATGTCGTTGTATCAGTCATGTCGATGTAGTAGACATGTATGGCATGTCAATGTAACAGTCATGTCAATGTAACAGTCATTTTCAATGTAACAGTCATTTCGTTGTAATAGTCATCTCGTTGTAACAGTCAGGAATGTCATGTTGTTTTATCAGAGACGTATGGTATGTCGTTGTAGCAGACATGTCGTTGTATCAGTCATGTCGATGTAGTAGACACGTATGTCATGTCATTGTAACAGTCATGTCAATGTAACAGTCATTTCGTTGTAATAGTCGGCTCGTTGTAACAGACACGTTGGTCACCAGTACAATGAGTATTCTGTTATTGGATCATAGGTCACAATCTATTTTTAGTAACTAATCAGGTATTGCATCAGAGATCAAAATCTATTTTTAGTAACTCAACATCCCCATTATAGGGGAACTGAGTAACACCATCTCTTTTTTGTGAAAATTTCAGATTTCAATGCTGGAGCAAAAAAGAGATGGTGTTACTCAGTTCCCCTATAATGGGAATGTTGAGTTACTAAAAATAGATTTTGATCTCTGATGCAATACCTGATTAGTTACTAAAATAGATTGTGACCTATGATCCAATAACAGAATACTCATTGTACTGGTGACCAACGTGTCTGTTACAACGAGCCGACTATTACAACGAAATGACTGTTACATTGACATGACTGTTACAATGACATGACATACGTGTCTACTACATCGACATGACTGATACAACGACATGTCTGTTACAACGACATACCATACGTCTCTGATAAAACGACATGACATACGTGACTGTTACAACGAGATGACTATTACAACGAAATGACTGTTACATTGACATGACTGTTACAATGACATGACATACGTGTCTACTACATCGACATGACTGATACAACGACATGTCTGTTACAATGACATACCATACGTGTCTGATAAAACGACATGACATACGTGTCTGTTACAACGAGATGACTATTACAACGCAATGACTGTTACATTGACATGACTGTTACAATGACATGCCATACGTGTCTACTACATCGACATGACTGATACAACGACATGTCTGTTACAACGATATACCATACGTGTCTGATAAAACGACATGACATACGTGACTGTTACAACGAGATGACTATTACAACGAAATGCCTGTTACATTGTCATGACTGTTACATTGACATGACTGTTACAATGACATGACATAGGTGTCTACTACATCGACATGCCTGATACAACGACATGTCTGTTACAACGACATACCATACGTGTCTGTTACAACGACATGACATACGTGTCTACTACATCGAGATGACTGATGCAACGACATGTGTGTTACAACGACATACCATACGTCTCTGATAAAACGACATGACATACGTGACTGTTACAACGAGATGACTATTACAACGAAATGCCTGTTACATTGTCATGACTGTTACATTGACATGCCTGTTACAATGACATGACATACGTGTCTACTACATCGACATGACTGATACAACGACATGTATGTTACAACGACATGTCATACGTATCTGATAAAACGACATGACATACGTGACTGTTACAACGAGATGGCTATTACAACGAAATGCCTGTTACATTGTCATGACTGTTACATTGACATGACTGTTACAATGACATGACATACGTGTCTACTACATCGACATGCCTGATACAACGACATGTCTGTTACAACGACATACCATACAACGACATGACATACGTGTCTACTACATCGACATGCCTGATGCAACGACATGTCTGTTACAACGACAAACCATACGTCTCTGATAAAACGACATGACATACGTGACTGTTACAACGAGATGACTATTACAACGAAATGACTGTTACATTGACATGACTTTTACATTGACATGACTGTTACAATGACATGACATACGTGTCTACTACATCAACATGACTGATACAACGACATGTCTGTTACAACGACATGCCATACGTGTCTGATAAAACGACATGACATACGTGACTGTTACAACGAGATGACTATTACAACGAAATGCCTGTTACATTGACATGACTGTTACATTGACATGCCTGTTACAATGACATGACATACGTGTCTACTACATCGACATCACTGATACAACGACATGTCTTTTACAACGACATACCATACGTGTCTGATAAAACGACATGCATACGTGTCTGATAGAACGACATGACATACGTGACTGTTACAACGAGATGACTATTACAACGAAATGCCTGTTTCATTGACATGACTGTTACATTGACATGACTGTTACAATGACATGATATACGTGTCTACTACATCGACATGACTGATACAACAACATGTCTGTTACAACGACATACCATACGTGTCTGATAAAACGACATGCCATACGTGACTGTTACAACGAGATGCCTATTACAACGAAATGACTGTTACAACGACATACCATACGTCTCTGATAAAACGACATGACACACGTGACTGTTACAACGAGATGACTATTACAACGAAATGACTGTTACATTGACATGACTGTTACAATGACATGACATACGTGTCTACTACCTCGACATGACATACATACGGCGAGAGCTCACCCCGACCATGGCGCCGAGAGGTTGAGAGGTCAACGAGAGGTCACCGGGTATCCCGACATGAAATATCATGGTTAACTCCCCCTGCGCCGCACGCGTTATGCGCGCGGGGCGCCGCCCTATATATCTTCGTTAATTTAGCGCCTAAATGCGGGTCAATCTTTCTCTACTACTAGCTAGCTGTCAGGTACCAACAAAAGCATCACGATTCACCTGTCTCATTCAGCCTCTAATTCTGTGATCGCCTGTAGCATAGTGGTAAGTGTCTGGCCTGGCACGCCGTAGACCCGTGTTCGAAATCAGATGGAGACTGTTTTTTTAAAATAATTCGGAATTTTTAAAATACGGAGCGCCGAGGTCACGCCGACAGACACCCCCAGTCAACATCCCGACACGAAATGTCACAGTTAAAAAATAATTCGGAATTTTTAAAATACGGAGCGCCGAGGTCACGCCGACAGACACCCCCAGTCAACATCCCGACACGAAATGTCACAGTTAACTCCTCCTGCGCCTACAGTACATTAGGCGCCCAGAAGAAACCTCATTATGAGAAACCTGATGTTGTATAATCTACTAACCTATCACTATCGCTCAAGTACACCAAGAGCTCCAAAGTCAGGACACACCAGACATAAACACGTCACTTCCGGGGTCACCGAGACTAGAGGTCAACATCCCGACACGAGCTATCATGGTTAACTCCCCCTGCACCTACGGTACATTAGGTGCGCCGCGCACCTACTATATATCTTTGTTAATTTACGGGCCAAATGCGACTTAATTGGACCCTTGTATACTACTGACAACCTTTAGAAATGGTACAATTCAGTTATCTGTGATTCCAGCACTAACACTGACGGTTCAAAAACCAAAATCAATACTACAATACCACAGACAACAGCAACGGCATCAACAAAGCTAAAAATAATGAAAAAGAAAATTTAACAAGACAAATCAATCAACGTAGCACATAAGAATAGACTGTTGAGCGCAATGGTAATATCGCAATTTCTATAAGCCCAAGGAACATGGAACTGGGAAAAAATCATAAATTATGCAAATGATGTGTTACTGTTAGGTACTCGACAATTCGTGTAGAGACCACATCACAAACGAGGAAAGTTCGTGAAATAATTACCAATAGAATATATTTAAAAAAAAAAAAAGTATCCCCGTCACGCCAAGTGGCGTATAGGGAATATGGTGTAAGTGACCATAATTTTTTACAGACCTTCGCCACATGATTTTTGGGTAATGTGGTCAATATTACGCCCGTGCCGCTTTACTTTCCCAGAAAAAAGGATGGGTGAACCCGGAAGCCGTCGGTTGGGATCGAACCCTACCTCTTGACCTTTGTAGTCCAGTTCACTAACCACTGAGCTATCGCGGCTCCCAATAGATATATATATATATATATATATATATATATATATATATATATATATATATATATATATATTGTCCTTTCGAGCCGGAGACGGCACATAGGGCAGAACCACTATCTTAAAAACAGAAACCTTGCGTGCCAAAATGTCACATATTGCAGAGATCACTGCTTCCAAAATCTATGACTCTGTTTCCATAACAATACTTTTTACAATGACAGCTTGTCAAGCCATCGATCAATCTCCTTAGTCGCCTCTTACGACATGCCTGGAAGGTCACAGTGTCACTATTCTTTACTTCCCTCATGAGGCCCCGGTAACACACGGGAACAATAGAATATATGTCCACATGAAAATCATCTTTCATTGATGAGAAACAAAATAAATAATGCTGATGCGGGCATGCTATAAGATTGAACTGTCTGACAAATATTGTTTTACATGGACAGCTGAAGGCTGGAAGCCGGAGTGATACGGAAATGGTAAATTGACTGGTGATATCAAAGAGTGAACAGAGAAATCATTCGAACAAATCCAGATACCGGCACATTATAGAGGAAGAATGGAGATAGATCGTGAACAACTCATTGCGTCTTAGCCCAGGGGAACTGAGGGAATCATGTGCAGAAGCAAAAAATCCTACTATTTGGTTGATTCGTTGGGTGGTTGGCTTGTTGGTTGGTTGGTTGTTGGTTGGTTGTTTGTTGGTTGGTTGGTTGTTGGTTGGTTGTTGGTTAGTTGGTTGGTTTGTTGGTTGGTAGGTAGGTTTGGTTGGTTGG
Source organism: Megaustenia siamemsis (assembly GCA_032433765.1). NCBI lineage: Eukaryota > Metazoa > Mollusca > Gastropoda > Stylommatophora > Ariophantidae > Megaustenia > Megaustenia siamemsis. The sequence continues at coordinate 74,125,854 of JAVIAB010000073.1, read as the reverse complement.
TTGGTTGGTTGGTAGGTAGGATGGATGGATGGTTGGTTGGTTGGTTGGTTGGTTGGTTGGTTTGTTGGTTAGTTGGTTGGTTTGTTGGTTGGTTGTTGGTTAGTTGGTTGGTTTGTTGGTTGGTTGGTTGTTGGTTAGTTGGTTGGTTTGTTGGTTGGTAGGTAGGTTTGGTTGGTTGGTTGGTTGGTAGGTAGGATGGATGGTTGGTTGGTTGGTTGGTAGGCAGGTAGGATGGATGGTTGGTTGGTTGGTTGGTTGGTAGGATGGATGGTTGGTTGGTTGGTTGGTTGGTTGGTTGGTTGGTTGGTTGGTTGGTTGGTTGGTTGGTTGGCTGGTTGGTTATTGATCCAGCAGCCTATGGATTTCTGAATATCGGCTCAGTACCGTATAGCGATGTGTTTCTATGGGTGTTTTCGATTTTGTTTATTTCATTTACAGTGTTCCATTAGGGCTTTGAAAGAATAAGCGCGATCTTAGCATTATCATGTGTCAGATATTAAAAAATCATATTATCTAGATAACATTTGTCTACGGTTTACTGCAAAGGGGCCTTTCGTTTATCATATGATTTTAGCGGAAACGTAGTACTCCCTTACACATTTCATTAATATGGGCATGGGTAGTTTAAAAAATGCACTATGCAAAAAAAGATGTAAGTTCAATGAAAACAATAAAGTACAAAAATAATATGACAAAACAAGAAACAAGCGTTTCGACTTGCATGGTCGTCAGCTGGGGGCAGACACAGACATGCAGTTTTGTACTTTTTTTGCGTTCGCCAACATTAACCTCTGACGAAGTCCCTAGAGACTAGGAACTGAATTTTGCTCGTTAATCTATTTTTCCCTGGCAGCCGTGTACACATGGGTTCTTCGCCGCACAGGCAAATATCTCCGTCTTCGGAGGTACTCATAATTTTTTCCGTCCATGAGTAATTGACGTTTCAAGCCCGGCCTCGCTGCTGAGACCAGGAGTTGTTGCCGCAGAGAGAAGTCACAAATAAAAATCCCAACTGGTGAAGCTGGGATTTGAACCCACAACCTCTCTGTCTTGAGGCCGGCGTTTTGCCTCGAGACCAACCAATTTTGTCCAACCATTCTGCCGGAGCATCTCATTGTTTTCATAACTGTTCTCACTATATAAGATGAGACACTGACATCTTCGATTACTGATGCATCTACTACACTGCAACTATACTATATCGGCATAAAGGATATATAAACAACGTTATTGAGTTATTAACGGGTCGTCGTCATTGCACTCCGAACATGTCCATAGATGCTCAGATCATCTCCTCAGCAAATCTCGCAGACTCGAGCCGAAACTTCGTTCTATTTTGTGTCGTCCACGTATTACGTAAAGCTTTAAACGTACCGTTTATTTTCTCACTTTTTTCTCTTTATCTTTTTTTTTTTTAATTCTCCCGTACACAATTTCAGCTCGTCATTACAGGTTAACAATTCTACAGGGACAATGATGTGGAAGAGCAAAACCTCTATCTAAACATACAGAAAATAAAGATAATGCCTGTTGATTTTTAAAAAGCCAACCCTAACCATTATCAACAGTAACAAAACTTGAAATTGTAACAAACTATGAATAACTGGAATCTGAAGTAACTAACAATAGGGACTGCCAGAAAGAGATCAGAAGAATATTAATAATGGCAACACAAAAATTAAACGCCATGAACAACATGTGGCACAATACCAGCAAGGTAGTAATATCACAATTTTTAAGGACATGTATCTTACCGATAGCAATATACAAGTGTGAATCGTAGGAAATCTCGGAAACAGCAAGGAAGAAAATCGATTCATTCGAAATAAAATGCTACAAAAAATCCTTAAGATACCTTGGATAATAAAAAAAAAGAGCAATGAGGACAAAATACATTTAAACATTAAAAATAACTGGCTTATAAACATAATTCTACAGAGGAAATTAAAATACTATGGCCACGTCAAAAGACACAGCGGTCTGGAAAGAACATTAATGGAAGGCATGGCTACTATGCAACGCATCAGGGGCAGTTTAAGAAGAAGACAGTTTCAAGACATCAAGGAGACCTTGAACATGACAACAGAAGAAAAGGGAAATCTAGCCCGAGACAGATTCTTTCAGATGAGCTGTGGTGAATGAACGTTACATTCTGAAATGGGTATGCGACTTGATGATAACTATGCTTCATTCCGAATTGTTGAAGTCTCAAAGCAGCATCCGCAACGATAGTCGAGTTGATTTTCAACATATTCACATAGTTCGAGGCTATCAGCACGTCGTTGTTCTGCGTGGTCTTCATCCATAACAAAAGAGTATTTGAGATCTGTCTGCCAGCACTTTCTTTATTATGATTCTCCGCGTCATCATAATAGTGTAGCCGTCAGTTTTTCAAGATTCCTGGCTTCTGTATACACCATCCACTCGTGCCGAGGACATTATCCTCCTAATGTTCAATATAAACATTTCATTTTTCTCTAGAACTCAACTTAAGGTATTGGTAGTCCCATATCGATTCCCTTTATATAATAAAGTGTCAGTGACTCCATTGTACTAATCTCAGCATCATGATGTAGCGTGGTCATCTCGTTATCTTTCCTTCCCAAAGAATATCTCTGATATCCACTTAAAGAGGCTGCATAGATCCCAGAACTTTCAGGTCGGAAGAAATGTTTGTCCCAACTAGCATTTGAACTCCGAACCTTCAGGTCCACAGATGAGTACACTAACCACAACGCTACCGGGCTCTCGGAACCTAACTTCTATCACTATAATTTTGCCCTTTTTTATATTTACTTTTATGTCCGGCGGTCCTTGTTATCACTTGTTAGATCTTGCACAAAATCCAACTTAGCCTAGGTTAATCATAGTACACGAATATAATACGTTTCGAGATAATGTACCCAAGTATGGGGGACTGGTTGGTCTCGAGGCAAGACGCCGGCCTCGAGACAGAGAGGTTGAGGGGTTCAAATCCCGGCTACACCGGTTGGGATTTTATTTATGATTTCTCTCTGCGGCAACCAGCCCTGGTCTCAGCAGCGAGGCCAAGCCTGAAATGTCAATTACTTATCGACGGAAAAAAATATGAGGACCTCCGAAGTCGGAGTTATCTGCCTCTGCGGCGAGGGACTCCTGTGCACACGGCTGCCGTGGAAAAATGGATTAACGCGCAAACTCAGTTCCTAGTCTCTAGAGACTTCGTCAGAGGTAAAAGCTGGCGAACGAAGGGGAAAAAAACCCCAAGTATAAAAAGTGTAAATCCGACAGACTGTGCTGGTGTGGCTGGAAGTTCAACGGGTAGAGATACATTTCTAGCAAAATTCTGTGGAGTGAAAAGAGGACAGCGAAACAGTAGCAAACCCTAGTCATCTACTTTTCCCGCCACTACCATCCTGGCGTCGGTAAGTAGCTGGACCAAACGGAGCGTTTAGGAAAGAATGATGCTGCGCAATTCTCTCACACTGAATTGATCTCACATGTAAGTCACTTATCAAAAGATAAACCTGAGTGAACTAGGATCGGACACGAGAAAATTTGCTCAGTAAAACAGCATCCAGAACGACACTCATATATTACTTAGACTATTGATAATCATGATTGCTTGTTACCAACCGTATGTCAAGACGTCAAAGATCATATATACTAAGAGGGTACAAGCAACTAATTACGGTGTACAGAACCATTCCGTTGTGTCTCATGCTTTGATGATGCAAATAACAGTTGGTCTACGTAGAAGCATTACTTGTAATTGTTGTCATGTATCATATATGTTTGTCTGGGGGGCCTCAGTAGCCTAGTTGGGAAAACCACCCGACTGGACTACCGACGTTCGGATAACCCGTGTTCGATTCCCACTGGGAGCAGCGTGAGTTATACTCGTGGTTGGACACAAAAAAATACCTCCACGGTCGACCCAGCCGTTGGCAGAAATGGGTACCATGGTATTACCCTGGGAAGGTGAGGAATGTCGCCTCGCATCGTGAGTTTCGATGCTTGAGGCGACACTATCTAGAAATCTCCGAACATCTCTGGATAGGCGGCCGAGTACATATGGGTGGAAACTCGCGTGCTAAGACGCCGGTTCAAGTCTCGGACTTTACCTTTCTTTGTTTGTCTGTAATGTAAAAAACTCATGCACATACACACAGATGTATATATACCAGTGGCGTATTCTCTATGATACCGCAGCTACCGCCGGTAGCCTGAACATACTAACGAAATACAAAAGAAAATGATAATTTATAATATTTTTTTAAATAATTATATTGCACATTTTCTAATATTGTATGACACATTTCGTAGGCCAATATGATTTATTTGTTTTGATTTGCATTTATTAAAGCAAGGTTTTCCTCTGGCCACTATAATGTTTGTGAATGAAACCGAAACTACATTGAAACCTCTAGTAGCCAGCGGTACATTTGTCCTCTATCAGGACCTAGTATTAACGACCTTGACATTCAAAAATTGGAGTAAAAAAAATATAGCGGGTGTTACCGCTAGAGGAATGCGGTTTCATTGGTTATTTTTAACTCTAGCCAATTAGAAGCGTTAAAAGTGAAATGAAACTATGTCTGATTACCGGAACTTCCTTAACTATTTATAACTACGTTATGCGCATCATCATCTGTAGAAAGAACTTTTTCTGCTCTCAAGAGAATCAAATTTTATTGTCGCTCAACTCAGACACAAGAACGCTTATCTGGTTTGGCATTAATGCCCATTGAGAAATGATTCCTTCAGAACTTAGAAACCAACCCAACAGTATTTTCATCGACAAAGTCATCAAGACATTTTCGTCCCAAACAAGACGGATATAATTAACATAAATAAATAAATAATTTATAATGTAGTGATGTCATTAGAAAATATTACTTTATGTTAGCCTACTGAATATAATGTATGTTCTTATTTATTATGTCAGTGGTAGCCCAGACCCCAAAACTAGTATACGCCACTGATATCGATATATATATATATATATATATATATATATATATAATATATATATATATATATATATATATATATATATGTATACACACACACACATATGCATTCACAGCATATATATTAATGTATGTATATATAAGAGTCAGTCTTAACTCTTAACATATGGATGTGAATCATGGGCAATAGGACAACAGACAAGAAAATCACTGGAGTCTGTAGAAATGTGATTTTACAGAAGAATGTTGAGACTACCATGGACAGCTAAGAAGAGTAATGAAAACTTTCTGAAAGAGGCCAAAGCAAAAAAAGAGATCAAATTTTCAGTATTAGGAAGAAACGATCATAATTTTTGGCCGTGTAATGAGAAGAGTGAGAGAATGGTGCAGTTGAATGCAATGACTTTAGAACACTAAGCCTAATGAGCCATGTTACAAAAATCTTGCTAAAAGTTATGCAAGGAAGGATTCAGAATAAAAAATCAATACTGAAATAGATGAGCAGCAATTTGGATTTATGAAAAATAGCGGGACAATAGAAGCCATATTCTGCATGAGAACATTAATCGAAAAGCACACAGAAGTAAACAGACCAATATATTTCTGCTTCATAGACTAACTACACCAAAGCTTTTGATAGTGTACACCATAAACAACTTATAGAATGCCTAAAAGAGATACATCTAGATGACATGGACATACGACTAATATGCAATCTATACTGGGAGCAAACAGCAATAATAAAGTATAACAAAGAGAACTCTACACCCATTGATATAAAATGAGGAGTAAGACAGGGATGAATCCTATCACCAAGCTTGTTCAATCTATACACTGAGCAAAGCTTTAAAAACATGATAGGAGATGCCAGGCCCACAAATTAATGGAAAGATAATCAATAACCTAAGATATGCTGATGATACTGTACTACTAGCAGAAAATCCTAAAGATCTACAACAATTACTTAATGAAATAAACGTGATAAGCAAAAACATGGACTAGATATGAATATCAAAAAGACTAAAACTATGATCATAAACAAAGAAAATACTCAAAACCCACAAGTGGATATCAAAATTGAAGGAATAGACCTGGAGACAGTTCAGAACTACAACTACCTTGGACATACTATAACCAGTGATGGAAAATGTACAACTGAAATAAACAAAAGAATAGGAATGGCAAAAAGTAATTTTAATATCATGAAGAACATCATCATCATCATCAAGTACCGGGCCTACTGGCGTAGGTGATCATGTCTCTCCACAACAACCGATCTCGACAGTTCTTTATCATTTCTGTTGTTGACCTTCTGCCAAGCCATTCTCTTAAGTTGTCCGGTATTTTCTCTCGTTGCTTCCCTCTATCTCTTCGTCCCTCAATTTTTCCAGTTGTTACAATATATCCCAGTTTTCTCATTACATGGCCAAAAAATTATGATTGTTTCTTCCTAATATTGGAAATTTGCTCTCTTTTTGCTTTGACCACTATCAGAACATGTTCACTACTCTTCTTAGCTGTCCATGGTATTCTCAACATTCTTCTGTAAAACCACATTTCTACAGACTCCATTGATTTTCTTGTCTGTTGTCCTATTCTCCACGATTCACATCCATATGTTAAGACTGGCTCTACATAACATTTAAGAACTCTTTTTCTTGTTTCTGTTGTCAAAAATGGATTGCATAGTATCTTCCTCATTTTCTGGAAAGCTGCTTTTGCCTGTGCCATTCTGCATCTCACCTCTTTTGTACATCTTTCGTCTGAGATTAACAAAGTTCCCAAATATTTAAATCATGAAAAACATACTAACATCGAAACAAATAACACCAGGGCTAAAACTAAGAATAGCAAAATGTTACATCTTCTCAATATTCCTATATGGTGCAGAAACATGGACATAAGACAAGAAAACAGAACAGAGAATTGAAGCCTTTGAAATGTGGATATATAGAAGAATATGTAGAATTGGATGGAAAGAAAAGAAAACAACCGATGCAATTTTAAAACAACTAAAAAGAAAAAGAGACCTACTAAGTACAATTCAAACAAGGCAAATGCGATTTTTGGGCCATGTTAAAAGACACAACAACCTACTAAAAGTAATCCTGGAGGGGAAAATACAAGGTAAAAGAAGTAGAGGCAGACGAAGACTAACATGGACGAGTAACATCAAAAGATGGACAAATCATCCTATGACAACCTGCACCATCAAAGCAAGAGACAGAGCAGAATGGCGCTCCATGGTAGCCAACCTCCGTTGCGGAGACAGCGCTCGATGAATGAGAAGAGAACAGCTGGAATATATTGCAACAACTGGGAAAATTGAGGGACGAAGAGATAGACGGAAGCACAGAGCAAAAATACTAGAACAGCTTAAGAGAATTACTTGGCAGAAGGTCAACAACAGAAATGATAAATAACTGTCGATATCAAAAGTTGTGGAGAGACATGATCACTTACGCCAGCAGACCCGGTACTTGATGATGATGATGTATATATATATATATATATATATATATATATATATATATATATATATATATATATATATATATATGTCACGTGAGACAGATATATATAAATAACATTATTTATTAAATTTGTAAGATGAAGTCTTAAAACAACTAAAATGAAAAGAATTTCCGGACACAATTAGAACAAGACAAATGCGATTCTTGGGCCATGTTAAAAGACACAACAGCCTACTGAAAGTAATCCTGGAGGGGAAAATACAAGGTAAAAGAGGCAGAGGCAGACCAATATTAACATGGACGAGTAATATCAAAAGATGGACAAATCAACCGATGACAACCTGCACCATCAAAGCAAGAGATAGAGCAGAATGGCGCTCCATGGTAGCTAACCTTCGTTGAGTTGACGGAACTCAATGATGATGATGAACGATAAATATTTAGCGACTTCATTTGTTATAATTTGTAAATATAGTCAACATCGCTTTTACTCTCTACCAAAATCTACAAAAAAATATAAACATTCTCATACTGACCAACGCATAAAATGGTACATGAAAAAAAAAACAACTGCATATAAGAGAAAGACAAATATTTCAACAATTTATACGATATTGAGCCTTGCCTACCCACATGCCCACATACCTGATTTAGCGACAACAAACTCTGTGAGCTGGCAACCGAAGTAGTCGAGCCGGCGATTGGAAACAAAACCGACGTCGAGAAGTCACTCTCTGAACCACTGGGTTATCTAATTTCGCTGATGGAGTAAAAATCAAGCAAAATTCATTATGCATGTAATCTTCTGGAATTTACCATTAATATTCTTAAAAGTAATTTGTATGAAAATGGTTTTGGTGGGCTGATTTTCGTTTTTAATTGTTATTATTTTGCCTCATTTACCAATCGAATCATTGAATCATTCAATATTTCATTGGACGATAAGACAAGATAAGTATCAACAAGACGCAAGAGATGATAATTATAATAATATTACTAAATATTTGATTATATAAGATGATTGAAAGATTCCAAAAACTAGTGATAAAAAATACTATAAATAATTATTAATTCTCATTCAACTTATTCTGGTTGATTTGTTTTGTATTCTAACTACACTTGCGCTAAAACTAAAATGAAAAAATGATTAACGGTTAACGTATGATTATGATGAATAATTGAATATCTAATATCTTGAGTCAACATAACAAACAATAACATGACATGAAATAGTAATAGTTACAGTATAATAATAAAGCTTGTTCTAATGATTATAATAATGTGGTCTAAATAAAAGACTTATATTCAAACATGAATGAGTGATAATAGGACACCCAGGTTACTTAGTTATTAAACTTACTGGTTTTGCTGAACTCACATTTAGAGTGATTCTTGGCTTCTATGAATAATAACTGAATGTTTCACCAGACAAGCTGTAACCAATTGTTTCACCAGACAATCAGACAAGTTGTAACCGATTGAGTTATTTGCGGGTCATCATCATTGCACTCCGAACATGTCCATAGGTGCTCAGATCCCCTCCTCAGCAATTCCCTCAGTGTCCAGCGACTGACAACTCCAGTTCTATGTTGGTTGATAAGTCTTCTTACACGGCCACCAAGTTTCTCATTTCTGGCTGTGCCCATCTTAACTTCCATTTCCATCATCCGAAGAAGCGACGTTGATCTGTGTTTGTCGAAGTCCCGTGCTCTTCCCACATCTCGGAGTGCATTGATGATGTCCGCCCGATCCATCGGTTGCCCGTCCTCAACGACAGCGCAGCTAGCCAACCTGTCCGCTCTCTCATTTCCCTGCACTCCCGCATGTCCAGGGACATAGACAAAGGTGACCTTACGTATTTTGGATTTCTGCAACGACTCTACCCATTGCATGCGTACAAAGCCCGCCTCCACTTTTTTTATCATGCTCATCGAATCACTCAGTATACATGCGTGGATGTAGTCTTGTGACTCTAACCATTTGAATGCCTTGGTCACTGCCATCACCTCCATTGTCATGCTACTCGTGGTCATGGCGTATGCACCACTGTCTTCCTTGGCCATTCTGCCTGCCGAACGTGCTGTAAATGCCCATGCACTTCTTTGGTGTCGTCTTACAGATCCGTCTGTATAGATGACTGCATCTTTCTCATCGGTGTTATCGCAAATGAGACCGTTGACCTCAGCATTAACCACGACCGGGTTCTGTTCCCTACTTTTCCTGTCTAGTGTGACAATACATGAGAAAGTCCCCTTGAATGACGTAGGCACCGTTATCCACTCCTCACCAACGCTGAGATTGGTAAGCCCACAGACCTGTTTGATGACATCTTCTGCTTGGCCCACTGTAACCGATTGTTTCATCAGACTAGTTGTAACCAATTGTTTCACCAGACAATCAGACAAGTTGTAACCAATTGTTTCACCAGACAATCAGACAAGTTGTAACCAATTGTTTCACCAGACAAGTTGTAACAGATTGTTTCACCAGACAAGCTGTAACCAATTGTTTCACCAGACAAGTTGTAACCAATTGTTTCACCAGACAAGTTGTAACCAATCCTTTCATCAGACTAGTTGTAACAGAATGTTTCACCAGACAAATTGTAACCAATTGTTTCACCAGACAATCAGACAAGTTGTAACAGATTGTTTCACCAGACAAGTTGTAACCTTAAATGAACTAAACTAGTAAACAACCATGCGTCCACTAACGCAGGAGGAGATCAACACCTTCTTTGGCCTTCTTTGCGAAAGCTCTGATTAACTAATTACTACATCAAACTTGGGCAGATGGTGCTCGTAAGCCTGGGAGGGCCGACCATCTAAGGGCAGAATCCCCCTATAGAAAAGACAATCTGCTGCTTTGCAGGAAGATTGGGGACAATCAAAGGCTAAGGAAAGCAAACCTGAATAAAATGCTGGCTGAAATCGGATGCACTGGGCCACTGGCACAGAACACAGTGCAACGTTTTAACAAGTAATCAATCAGACTGGATCTAACAGACTCTAATTATGATAGAAACTACCGCTGACCAGAAAGGCTTCAAGAAGCAGCTGAATATAATACACTGGAATGCGGAGGGCATATACCACAATAAACAAGCTCTAACAATCAGACTAGCAGAGGAGGAGATAGACGTTGCCTACATTCAGGAAACTCATCTTAATCCTCAGCACAGATTTATGATCAGGGGCTACCAAACATTTAGACAAGACAGGGAAGGTCCACAAGGGTGGAATTCTTATACTTATTAAAATTCCATCCCAGCAAAACTGATAGATGTAGTCACAAACGGAGAGGCAGAGATCATTGGTACAGATCTATACATTAACTCCGCTAGTATAAGGATATTTAATATATACTGTCCAAATGACAAATTACTGAAGCTGGAGTCAATGGAAATAACACTATCAAAGTAGGAGACTAACAGCTACTCTGAAAGATGGGGATATAAGGAGTCCAATGTTCGAGGTGAAGAAGTGGAAGAATGGGAAATAGACAACAGCCTATTCCTCATAAACTCTAGGGAGGACCCCCCCCCAACCTTCTACTCAAGAAGATGGAAAACAACTTCCACTCCCGACCTAGCATTTGCAACAGGAGACATATCTATCAAAATAACCAGAAAAGTGCTGAACCAACTTGGAGATAGTGATCATAGACCAGTCAAACTTTCAGTGGCTCTTGCTCACAAACAGGAGTTGCAAATACCTCTTCCCCGCTGGAACTATAAGAAAGCAGATTGGGCAAAGTTTGCAAGGCTCACTGGTGCATATACTGCACCTATCAACACCCACGAAAAGAAGGTCAATAATATGATAGAGCGGTTAACAAATGGAATCCTGAGAGCTGCTAAAGAATCCATTCCTAGAGGAGCAAGAAGAAACTACAAGCCATACTGGAGCAAGGAAATACAAAGACTAGAAGAGGAACTGGACTCTGCCAGAGAACTAGCTGAAACATCACACAGCACAGAGAGCAACATTGCCTACAAAGCAGCCTTGGCCAAATACAGATGTGAGGTCATGATATCAGCAAGACAGAGCTGGATAGACAAAACAGAGAGCCTTAATCTAGACAAAAATGGTCACAAACTATGGAAACTTGCAAAAGGTCTGAGTGACGAAAACAACTGCCGACCTCCAATATCATTAACACACAATCAGAACATCCTCACAGGCAAAAGGGCAGAAAATCTACTGATAGAAACTTACAAAGACATTAGTAGAATAAACATTCCAATAGACAAACAGAAAGCTGCAAGACGGGAAAACCAAGATGCAAAACACATGCCTTTAGCACCAGAAGAGCATCAGATGACCATCTTTACCCCAACTGAATTAGATGTTGCCCTCAAAGAATTGAAGCTAAAAAGTTCCCCTGGTAAAGATGGAATACCAACGAAATGCTCCTAAATCTGGGACAGAAAGCCAAGAGCCAGCTTCTTAGGATAATAAATGCTACCTGGAAGAATGGTCATGTGCCGGCAATCTGGAAAGAAGCTATTATGGTGCACATTCTCAAGCGTGGAAAAGACCGACTAGACCCAAGTAGGTATAGACCAATTAGCCTACTGAGCTGCCTGAGTAAACTCATGGAAAGGCTGATTAACAGAAGACTTATGTGGCATTTGGGGACAAAACAACAAATCGTACCACAACAAAGTGGCTTTCGTCAGCACAGATCAACTGAAGACCTGGTCACCTACATTGCACAGGAAATAGAGGATGCTCTACAAGAAAAGAAACACACACTGGCAGTGTGGGTCGACATGGAGAAGGCTTTTTATAGGGTTTGGTGTGAGGGTTTAAAGAACAAGCTTTTTAGACTTGGCATCCAGGGTCGTTTATTCAATTGGGTCTCTCAATACCTTCAGGATAGAACGGCCAGAGTACAAGTTCAAGGTCAACTAAGTAAGAATGTCTTTATCGAACAAGGTGTCCCACAAGGTGGAGTCTTGTCACCAACACTCTTTTTAATTTTCATAAATGACATCGTAATGGACATTCCACCAAGAAAACACTCAGCAATATACGCAGATGATCTGGCATTATGGGCTCACGAGGAAAGTATGTCGGTGGCTGGACCCAGGATGCAAGATGCCCTAGGTGAACTTGAAAAATGGACGAACACCTGGTTCTTACCAATCAACGAAAAAAAAACTACATATACAATTTTCAGCCTATAAAGAAACACTCTCTGCAAACTTGAAGATAAGAGACCATACACTCCCTACTGACCAAAACCCAACATATCTGGGCATCACCATGAATCGCAGAATGACTTGGAAAAATCAGATAGACAGAGCAAGGAAAAAATCCAGAAAATGAACAAATATTATGAAGAAATTGGCAGGAACGGACTGGGGGCAGACAGCAATATTTTGAAAACTATACGTAGGAAGAGTCAGACCAGTTCTAGAGTATGGAGTCACAGCCTGGGTTATGGCTTCCAAATCACACCTTAGCAAAATTAACAGAACACAGAACCAAGCTGCCCGTATCATCATTGGTGCTATGAAATCTACACCTATCAAGACTCTAGAAACAGTAATAGGTTTACAACCCTTAGATAACAGACGGGTCACTAAAGTATTGCAACAAGCGGAGAAATATAGAAGGCTCCTTAGCCACTCCATGCACCAAAGAATAACTGGTTCCGGAATTGTATGACTAAAGAGGAGCAACTTCGCTGCAATTGCCAATGAACTAACTACTGGAGACCCAGTACTTTCCCAAACAATATTGAAACCCTTGGGCACATCTGATATGTCTCCTCATGGAAAACATAAAATACCAGAACTTAAAGAAAATATAACAGGAATCATGAAAGAAGGCACCCAATCAGACACAGAAAGAAAACACATAGCAGAAAAACACATACATGATACCTACCCACAGGACTCTTGGTCCCACATATACACAGATGGCTCTGCTACAAATGCTACCAGAAATGGAGGGGGAGGTGTGTTCTTGACGCTGAATAATCAGGACGAGATCACCAAGTCAATTGCTACTGGAAAATTCTCAAACAACTTTAAAGCAGAAACTGAGGCCATCAGAGATACTGCAACACTGGCTGCTCAACACAAAAATAACATGCACAATAAATTGGTGATTCTGACTGATGCACTGTCAGTATTATCAGCTCTAAAAAGCCCCAAGAACAATGAACTAGATGACTTGAGAACAACTCTGGACCAACTATGCAATAACTTCCAGAGAGTAGTCATTCTGTGGATATCATCACACTGTAATATACACGGGAACGAACGCTCAGACAAATTAGCTAAAGAGGGAGGGAGATTACCGCAAGAGAACCATCCGCTCAGTTATGATGAAGCCAAATCCATTCTCAAGGGTCAGTTCCATGAAAAATGGAAACGAGAACACCCAAAGCATAACGAGAGTGACGGATACCACCAACTATCAAGGAGGGATCAAGTCATCATACTTCACCTACGCACTGGCTACAATAGAATGAGAAATCACATGTTCACTAAATTCAAAATAGGTACAACCAGCCTATGCCACTGAACACTGGACAATATGACTACAAAACATGTTCTACAGGATTGCCCCCAGTACACAGACCTGAGAAGAGCAATGTGGTCCACACCCAACTCCCTGGAAGAAAAACTATATGGGGCAATCAATTCGCTTAAACAGACAGCTGACTTCATGAGAGAGTCTGGAATTCTACTCTGATTGAGTCTTGATCGCAGAGAGAGAGAGAGATATATATAATACACACATATATATATAGTGTTATGATATTTGATATTTTATTTAGACATTATTTATTATGCTATTTATTGGTTATCATCATTGATGCACTCTGAACATCACTATAGGTGCTCAGATCCCCTCATCAGCATTTCCCGCAGTGACTGACAACTCCAGTTCTGTGTTGGTTGATAAGTCCTCTTATGTGTCAACTAAGCCTCTTGTTTCTTGATGTACCCATCTATACTCCCATCTCCTTCATCCAAAGGAGAGAAATGGATTCATGGTCATCAAAGTCCAGTGCCCTTCCCACACCTCGGTGGGCATTAATGACGTCAAATGCCTGATCAATTGGTTGACCGTCTTCAATGACAACACAGCTAGCCAACCTGCTCGCTTTTTATTAACCCGTGCTCTCACATGTCCAGGGACGCAGACAAAGAAGGCTGTGTATCATTGATATCAGTAATGACTCAACCCATTGCCTTGCATACAGAGCCCACTTCCACTTTTCTTATTATGCTTATTGAATCACTTAGTATGCAGGTGTGGGTGTAGTCTTGTGGCTCTAACGAAATGAATACCCTGATCACTGCCATCACATCCATCGTCATGCTACTCGTGGTCATAACATATGTACTTCTTTGACTATTCTGCCAGCAGAGCATGTTGTAAACACCCATACACCTCTTTGATGTTGGTAATGGATCTAAACAGATCCATTTGTTTAGATGACTACATCTTCCTCGTAGGTGTTGTCCGAAATGAGAGCATTGACCTCCGCATCGACTACAATCGGTTTCTGCTCCTTGCACTTTCTGTCAAGTGTGACAATGCACAAATATGTGCCCCTGAGATATTACTAATATTAATTTATGACATAACATCAATTTTTTTAATTACTAGTAGAAGTAATGCCTTAATAAATTGTGTAATATTTTAGGATTCTGATTAATAAGTGTGGTATGAATAATCAGAAGAGTAAGGACAAAACATAAAAAAATATCATTTATAATCAAAAGATGAAGATGGTCATATGTTGGCCAAGTGATAAGAAGAAACAGTAAGAAAATCTCAAACTCGAAACAAGCTATCAAATCAGTCAGAGGGTAAAAGAAAAAGGGGCTGACCTAGAGAAACACTTGAAAGAACACTGAGGCAAGTGGCAACAACACTGAGCATCTCCTCCCTTGCCAAGGTTGAACGACTTGTCCAGAACTGGGATGTTTTGCGAGATATCATGTGTGCCAGGTTTGACACTTGATAACAAATAACATCAGACACAGAGAGTCTAGAATATTACACAATATGTGCCGTCTTCAGCTCGAAAAGACAATAGATAGATATATCATGATTAGGTTGATAGTGGGCAGGTTATCAAGTATTAGTTACTAACTGATGTTTGCTTTACTAACTATTATTAACTAACCTTGGGTCATATATTGAGTTTGTCAATTTTATGTATATTTTTCGGGTTATCTGAATTAAATTTTGGTCACAATGTTTTCAATGTCATTATTGTCTTGTCCATATTATGTGTTTAGTAATTATATATAATTTCCTGTGTGTTACCGGGGCCTCATTATGAGGGAAGTAAAGAATAGTAACACTGTGACCTTCCAGGCATGTCGTAAGAGATGACTAAGGAGGTTGATCGATGGCTTGACAAGCTGTCATTGTAAAAAGTATTGTTATGGAAACAGCGCCATATATTTTAGAGAAGTGATCTCTGCAATATGTGCCACTTTGGCACGCAAGGTTTCTGTTTTTGAGATTGTGGTTCTACCCTATGTGCTGTCTTCGGCTCGAAAGGACAGTAGATAGAATTATATATAATAATAATATGTTATAGTATTATAGTTGCCACATTTATCAAATATTTTTATTAATTGTAATTTAACCATCATAAAATTGAATGTAGTTTCTGACAAGTAATTAAATTAAATTTTTCTTTTTGTATTTGATTTAATTATTTTACCTGTCAATACTTTATAGTTAAGCATATTCTGCATCATCATCTTCAAGTACCATGCTTGCTGGTGTAGGTGATCATGTCTCTCCATAACTTTCTAACTCAACAGTTATTTATCATTTCTGTTGTTGACCTTCAGCTGAGCCACTCTCTAAGCTGTCTGGAATATTTTCTCTTTGCTTCCCTCTATCTCTTTACTCCTCAACTTTCCCAGTTGTCACAATATATTCCAGCTGTTCCCTTTTCATTACATGGCAAAAAAATGATGATTGTTATATTCAACATACTCGTTTGTTTTAACAAAAGTGCACATTATGCAGGAGACAATTTTTTTTTGGATTTCATTATTTCTTCAGGACTTTCACAGTTACTGTTACTCTCTCTAGTGAATTTTATAAACTGGAATCTTCTAATGGAGCTATCAAGTGAGGAAAGATTTAGCACATTAAAGACAAAGAGTTCTGCAAAATAGATGTAAATTATAGTTTAGCATTGATACATTACGTTACATTACATTACATTGATACATACTTAGTCGCCTCTTACGACCATGTGGTCGTAAGAGGCGAGCGACTAAGGAGATTGATCAATGGCTTGACAAGCTGTCATTGTAAAATTACTGTTATGGAAATAGCGCCATATATTTTAGATCTCTGCAATATGTGGCACTTTGGCACGCAAGGTTTCTGTTTTTGAGATTGTGGTTGTGCCCTATGTGTCGTCTTCGGCTCGAAAGGACAATAGATTGATACATTAGTATTGATATTAACAGTTTAATCAAAATTGCTAAGCCCTTACATTCTTCTTCTTTCCTTCCTCATTTACCTTACAGTGTCAAGGGAAGATATAATTTGCTGCCATTTGCTCTCCTGTTTGCCTTTGCTGCTGTTATGTTTCCTAGTGTTTTTAATATTCCATCTGTCCATCTTTTTCTTGGTTGGCCCTTGAATCTTATGTTCTTGCAAAGTTAGTTAAAGTCTTGTTGAGATGAGTTTTGGTATTTCTGTCTTATCACAGGGTCAAACCATTTTATCCATTGTTTCTTTATATATTCTATGGCAGGAATTATTCCTAGATTTTTTTCTCACTTCTTCATTTCTGATCTATCTCTCTTCTGATCTTATATCTCATTTCCTGTTATTCTTCTAACACATTTTATTTTGGTAGGGGTTACTTTTCTTAATGTTCTTGAGTCTAGTATCCAAGTCTGGCTTAGATAGCACATTGTTGGAATGACAGTTGTATTGTAGAGTGCCCATTTTGCCTGAAGAGTTATTTCCTTGAATAGTGTGATAGTTGTCCAATGTTCTTTTATTGTTATTTATGTAATGTCGCCCCCAGTTAGGGCTGTCAGACATCAGAGGTTCCCAGTTTTTTAAAGTGTGCCCTGTTAGAATTTGTACAATTTGCCCTATTATATAAAGTTGTGAAAATAAGCACTGCATTATGATTATCTAGGACTGGCTCTACATAACATTGAACTTTTTTTCTTATCTTCTTTGTGAAATAGGTTTCATTCTATACCAACAATATACAAATGTTAAGTAATGAATTTGATTTTCACTTATTACACTTCTGTGTTGACTTTATAGCATACAAGTAAGAAGCCTTTGATAAACTTTTTTTAAACTGTAACAGTGAAGCAGTTAGAGTGCTTGTCTACTACCAAGTTCCCACCCAAAATGTGACAGAAACCATACCATTGTCTCTACACTTTTTATCTCCCATATCATCAGCTTTATAGCAGCCCCACTCTTTTATGTTTATTACTCCCAAAATGCAAACCAACACGGTGTCTTGGTTCTCTCAGCCTCTTCTACAACATTCACCCATTAAGTGGATGTTGATGTGTTGAGTCGCTAGTTTGTGGCAAACCACAATGTTTGCGCTTTTCGACCCAAGACATTGGTCTTCAAAATAACCCCTACCAAAATAAAATGTTAGAAGAATGACAAGAAATGAGATATAAGCATGGGTAGATTTCTAATTGCTTAATTTTGCTGGGCAGTGGCCATATTGGTCTACTCCTTTTTATTTTTTAAACTGCCAAGAACTCTTCAATGTATGCTTAGTGCAGTTGGAATCTCCTGCTTTTTTTGTCGAGATATTTAATCTCCCTAGTGAGAGACTGGGTGTAAAGCCACAAAAAGAAACCATGGATTCCAGAAGAAAAATTCCCATTGCCTATGACGGAATTCAAGCCCTTCTCGAGACCATCTTCTCCAGAGGCCAACGTTTTATCTCTAAAGTTGTCCCCCTCTCAACCACTTAAAATATGAATTGGATATTTTCTCTAAAAAAGTAAGACAGGCATACATGGTACTAACCACACAAGCCATAAATATGTCATATATATATGGGCACTAATATTTTACCCATATGCCATCGAGGCATGACAGTTTTGTACTATTTTACTCTTTATCTTTGATAAGCCACTCTTAGCAATTTGGCTAAAGAATGTTTGTACTATAAATCATACCCAATAACTCATTATTTAACGGTATGATATTAAAATGTATTGTCAAAAAACTCATTAGTTACCACATGCCTACAACAAAAATATTCCCTGTGATAAGTGCTAACTGCAGCAGTAAAGGTCAATTTCCTGACATAATAAAAGATTATCAGTCCACAAATTGTTTTTCCAGTTTGATGGTTAATTGTCTATAGAATGTGGCCAAAAGCTGTGTGCTTTTCATAGAACAAAAATCAAATAATATGTTCATTGCATTGACTTATGGCTGAATTTTATTTCCTTCACAGCAATCTTCTGAACATCGAGAATATTGTTTGCTAAATCCTTTCAACTGAATTGTTAGATGGCATTAATTACCTTTACAAGTTGAAGCCACCAGATGCCACTAACAATGTTAACAAGGGTGAACTATAGTTAAAGCAGTGATCAAAGGTGAATCTTCAAAAACAAGCATTTGAGTAAAATTCTCAAAGGAATAATGACAAGAAATAATCTAAAAAAAGAGGTGAAATGATATGCTTATACAGTATGCATTGGATTAAACTTAGTTTGGAGATTTTAAGTAAAAGTTTCATAAACAATTTAGTAAAAGTTTACATAAATTTGGGTGTAAGTTAATACACTAGAGTTTTGAGGACCAGTAAATAAATCAAAATCATGTGTCATTTATGACTAGAGTATACCATAGATTCTTTAAATTACAATAACAGCGATGGTAGGAAACCCTTTACAGAGAGCTTTGCAGCAGGAGGAAATCTAATCATCAGAAGCAGAAGAGCTGTCAAGCAAGCATTCTGTCCCATTAGCTTCTTGACACTCTAACGGGGGGGTAGATCTACCTAGGTCAGGACTCCCAGGTGTCAGCCTCATGTTGTATTTCAAACAAATTGGACTTGGCTGTCAAAACAACAGTTATTAATAAAACTTATCAGTTTATGAGCAAAGAAACTCCAAGGAGGGAATTTCTTTTCAACATTTCTATCTTTACAAACATGACAAAGTCAGAAAAATCTTGTGAAAAAAGTGCTGCAGCATCAGTTGTTACTGTCAGGAGCTATGAGAACTTAATGAAGAAAAAAGATGATGTTGCCGTAAGAAGTGATGATAATAGAGATGAAAAAGTTGAGAAGGGAGTTGAAAAGTCTTCATTTAGAGCTTTGGTACAAAGAGAAAATATCACAGGAAATATTTCAAATAATATTACAGTGAATGGTAAGCAGAAAAATGTTTTAAAGTGTGGACATTGTCCCGAAGTGTTTTCTAATGAGGACATCTTGAACAGTCACTTGTTGATACACAGTAACATGTCGTATCGCCCATTCAGAAACTTTAAACACAGAGATCAGACTAGCCAGGTAAAGGTAGGAAATGTGTCTCAAAGTGAAAGTGTCCTAGATACCAGAGACACAAAGATAGAGAATCAATTTAAAAGATGTAATGCTTACATAACTCCAATTGGACTCAATAAAACAGATCTAAAATTAAGCTCTCAGGTAAAATTATCAAGCACAGAAACCTGTAATCTAAGAACAGAGCAAAGCAAAACACAAATTATTAGTTCAAAAGCATTAGCTCCAATGTATAGCAGTAATGTAAGTAGCAATGAAAGACAAGAAAACATAGATAATATAGAATCAGCTGTTAGGACATTACTGTCATGCTCAACTAAAACAAATAATAAATTAGTCGGTGAAAGAGCAGAGACTTCAAGATTCGTTATGGAAAGTGTTGGAAAAAGAAATGCAAAGAAGAAACAGTACGATGACTTCATAATATATGATTTGAACACAAGAAGAACAAAGCATAATATGAATTTTGCTAGTTGTACGAAGATTAACAGTGAAAAAAAAGTAAAGAATAATACAATGAAGAGTGAGTGTACATCAAAGAAGTCTGCCAAGAATTCTACAAATAACAGCACATTGCACAATAACAATTCTGAAGCCATATTGCAGCTTGAAGATAATTGTCCTAGAAATGAGAAGAAAGGTATACAAAATACTACTACTGATCTCAAAGTTACTGCCATTAAGATTCACACTGCCGATGTTAAAAGTAATTTTCACAAGAATTGTTATGTTTTTAAAAGTAGTAGCTCTAGTAACATTGCTAATCTTGTAAGTGCACCTGACAAGGAGGCTGTCATAAATAAAAGGTCTGTTTGCCTAGCTAAATCTTTCACAAGCAGGCATGTAAAGGTTAGAAAAGGCACGTCGGCTACATTTTTTAGGTGTGTCACATGCAGATGCTGCTTTCTTTGGAAAAAGCCCTACCTTGATCATTTAAAAGTTCATCAAAATGATTTGCCATTTGAATGCAGACAATGTGGTAAAAGATTCTTGTCATTTTTCATCTACATGACACACATGAAAAACTTTCACAGTCCAGGCAAGACTCATCGCTGTCGGAAATGTGGAAAAGGTTATGCATCATGGTACTTGCTTAAACTTCATGGGATTAGGAATAACAAATGCTCTTTTCGCTCAAGATATCTACGCAGCTATTTTGGTAAATGCTTACCGTACAAGCATATTTTTTCCAGACACTTCGTCACTGAACATAATGGAACTAACGAAAAGGCATCATTGTCTTTCAATTGCAGACCTTGTAATAAATCTTTCAAGGACAGAAGAAATCTTTGGATTCATCAAAAGAGGCATTCAAATGCTATAAAATCATATAAATGCCATTTTTGTCACAAAAGATTTGCTTTGCATAAATGGCTCATTGACCATGTTCAGAGACACATGCCAGAAAGAAGTTACCCATGTGGTGTGTGCAGCAAATGCTATTTTACAAAGACTGATGCTGCCATACATGAGAGAAGACACAGAAAAGAAGCATCTTTTCCTTGCAGTGAGTGTGATAAAAAATTTATTTATAGATCAGAATTAAATGCTCACACGAAGAGACATCGAGGTATCAGGCTACCTAAGAATATTGTGTGTGATATTTGTTGTAAGGCATTCTCCACAAGACGAGATCTTAAGAGACATTTGACAGTGCACACAGGAGAGAAGCCATACAAATGCAATATATGTTCCAAATGCTTTTCCCAAGAAGTTAATATGCAGGTTCATGTCAAGATTCACGGTGGAGATCGCCCATATCAATGTGATCTTTGTGATAAAAAATTCCTTGCCAAAAGCAAACTTGCCCGTCACAGACGGTGCCATGCAACTTCTAAAGGTATGCTTCCCCGGCCCTTTAAATGTGTCCTATGTCCAAAAAAGTATACAGCAGAGAATAGCCTTGTTCGTCATTTAAGAACACACAGAGATTCTGTTGAGATTGGTGCAAATGTTAAATCAGCTGTGAAAAAAGCTTCTGAAGAATTCAGAACTGCTCAATCAACTGCTCATGCAGGGTCTGTTTTAGCGTATATGATAGACCACGCTATCCTTGATGCTAGGAGGCTGTCTAGCAATAGAAAAAGCCAAGGAGCCACAAATGATCCATCATTGGCTGAGATTATTGATCAAGCAATCCATGACTCCAAGACCATGTCAATCTCACCTTCAGAAAATCATGATGAAACTTACAGCAGTAGTCAGCAGCCTCCTTCAAGTTCATCCAAGAATTCTGAATTTGCAGCAGGCACAGAAAAAGAGAGAAATATTTCTGAATCTCTCACTGATTTAAGTACACACTCTTGTTCAGATCTTATCAAGCTAATCAGTGATGTCTTGAGTAAACATATTGGGACAAACAACCAAGTTCTTACTAACAAATCAATCATGTGTTCAAGTTCATCTGCAGAGAATCCTAGTGCACAAACTCTAGTGTTTAAGCCCAAGAGTACAGTGCTCAAGCCAGACCAAACTCTAGTGTTTCAGCCCAAGAGTACAGTGCTCAAGCCAGACCAAACTCTAGTGTTTCAGCCCAAGAGTACAGTGCTCAAGCCAGACCAAATTTCATGGATGTCTAAACATGATAACCACAACTTCCTGCTCACAGACCAAGAAATGATCACTTCTAATCTACAAAAGTCATTATTAGAGCCAATAGCTGCACCCAATGATATGACCAATGCCATGAATATTTCTTTAGGTTTAAGTGAAAATCAACACATTTTAGTTGATAATTTAAATGTCACTACAGATGTCAGTTCTTTTCAAAATAAAGTTCATGTGATGCCAGTAAGTGATCTTGACTCAGTACCACAAGAGCAAATCATATTTTTGGACTCATTGAGTGATGTATTTCATTCTTCTCCATCAGGGCCATGTAACTCCTATCAGCAGCAGAATGTCATATCTATAAATGGGCAGAGCACTCTAGTTATGATTCCATCATCTCCAGGGAAAGATCTGAGAAATATATCATTGCAAAGTTCAGGTAACTGTGTACAACAGTTCATGCTGCCAAGTGATGTCACAAGCTTGACTAAGAAAGAGCAGTTTCTTCTGATACCAGTCAGTACTAGTAGAAAAAGTCAACCCATATCACTGAAATCTGTAGGTCTACGCAAATTGGAGCACACTGCTGGGAACCCTTCTGGGAAACAAATGATAGTGATTTCATCATTTGATGAAAGCTCATGTCTACCAATCACAATCACTAATTCTATTGGGTTGAGGAAGCCCCATAATGCACATTATTGTTGAATTCTCCATTTTACTCAAACTGATAACAGTGTAGTCCTATTCTTCATCTTCTTACACTTTCAAGGATTCACTTTGATGAATTATCTGAAGGCAGCATGACTGACAGAAGAGATGATAACTCTGCAGCAAACAGATAACATTTCCATAGCTTCCAAACCAGCTATTGAATGACTGATGGAAAGAATATAGTGGAGTACATTTCAGAGAGGTAGTTTTGCAAGTGAAAGAAGTAGAATCTGTGGTACCAGAATTTGACACAAGAATAGAATTATTCACACCAAACAACACTTTGCACCTAAGAGAAAGTAAGATTCTCCTAGCTATCTCTCAACATACAGGAATTTATGAAGTAGAGCAATCAAACACAGAAGGGAAACAAGTAGCCAAGTAATATTTACAGCACGCTCTGTAGGCAGAATAGTCAAGGAAGACAGTGGTGCATATGTTATGACCACGAGTAGCATGACGATGGAGGCAATGGCAGTGACCAGGGCATTCATCTGGTTAGAGTCACAAGACTACACCATTTCCTGCATACTGAGTGATTTGATGGGCATGATAAAAAAAAAGTGGAAGCAGGCTCTGTACACATGCAATGGGTAGTCATTTCAGAAGTAAAAAATATGTAAGGTCACCTTTGCCTACGTCCCAGGACATGCGGGAGTACAGGTAAATGAAAGAGTGGGCAGGTTGGCTAGCTGCGGTATTGTTGCGGACGGTCAACCAATGGATTGGGCGGACATCATTAGTGTCCTCCGGGAAGTGGGAAGGACACAGGACTTCAACAACCATGAGTCCACGCCACTCCTTTGGATGAAAAAGATGCGAATTAAGATGCGCACAGCCAGAAACAAAAAGCTTAGTGGGTGTGTAAAAAGACTTATCAACCGACACAGAATTGGAGTCGTCAGTCATGGACACTGCGAGACTTGCTGAGGAGGGGATCTAAGCACCTATGGACATGTTTGGAATGCAATGATGATGATCCGCAGATAACTCAATAAGTAGCCTAACATACAAAAGTTTATTTAAAAGAGCAGTCAGACAGTCCCTGAGAGGAAACAAGTAATTACTCACTACAGCAGCAAGATGTACTGAAAAACAGTAAGACTTATATATGCGGGTTTATAAATATTGAAGTTCTAAACTTTATGGCAACGATTGGAGAATCCTGTTGAGACAATATATTCTGCATTTTTCGAGTGTTTATGTTTTTCCTGGTTGGAAACTATTTTTTCGATTCACCAATGTGTCTACCTTCATACATGGAATGTATTGCATTGTGTTACACATTTCATGATCTATTGCATTCATCTTCAGCATGTCTTTATCAGAGACTGTTTCCTTATTGTGTTGATTTCTTTGAGTTACCACTAAATGATTTCATGTAGACACTAACCATTTTGTTGTGATCTGCCACAAGATGTATTTATACAAGCACTTACCATTTTATCATGAGCTGCTACAAGATCTATTCATGTAAGTAGTTACTGTTTTATCATGAGCTGCTACAAGATGTATTCACACAGGCACTTACCATTTTATCATGAGCTGCTACAAGATGTATTCACACAGGCACTTACCATTTTATCATGAGCTGCTACAAGATGTATTCACACAGGCACTTACCATTTTATCATGAGCTGCTACAAGATCTATTCATGTAAGTAGTTACTGTTTTATCATGAGCTGCTACAAGATGTATTCACACAGGCACTTACCATTTTATCATGAGCTGCTACAAGATGTGTTCACACAGGCACGTACCATTTTATCATGAGCTGCTACAAGATGTGTTCACACAGGCACTTACCATTTTATCATGAGCTGCTACAAGATGTGTTCACACAGGCACGTACCATTTTATCATGAGCTGCTACAAGATGTATTCACACAGGCACGTACCATTTTATCATGAGCTGCTACAAGATGTATTCACACAGGCACTTACCATTTTATCATGAGCTGCTACAAGATGTATTCACACAGGCACTTACCATTTTATCATGAGCTGCTACAAGATGTATTCACACAGGCACATACCATTTTATCATGAGCTGCTACAAGATGTATTCACACAGGCACTTACCATTTTATCATGAGCTGCTACAAGATGTATTCACACAGGCACTTACCATTTTATCATGAGCTGCTATAAGATCTATTCATTTAGGTAGTTACCATTTTATCATGAGTTACTTATGTGTTCATAAAGGGAATGACTGTTTTGCCATGAACTACTTATGTGTTCATAAAGGGAATGCCTGTTTTGCCATGAACTACTTATGTGTTCATAAAGGGAATGACTGTTTTGCCATGAGCTACTTATGTGTTCATAAAGGCTGTGGCAGTTTGTTGTCAACCAGGAGATTTATCATGACTGCTCTGTCAACAACAAGATGGCCATTTTGTTGTGCTTCTTTCTTATATTAAAATTACAGCCATATTGCTTCCACATAGAAGTTAAATAATCTTAGTGAATTTATAATTACACAAGTGAAATGTTTTCAGAATATACATAGGTATGGCATCACCATCGTACTACTGGGTAAAGATTTGAAGACAAAAGGACAATCAGGAGATCAACACCAAAATTGGACAATTAGCTCTTTATCCTATACAGAGTATATTCATTCCAACATTGTTCTACCAGTCATTCTTTGGGACTCTGCAAATTCAAAGCTTGTCCATTCTCTGATGTTATCTTCCTATCTCTTTTTCTGCCTACCTCTCCTTCTCATTCCTTTCACTATTTCTTGTGGAATGGTCTTTGCCAGACAATCGAGATAGGTGCCCAAACCATTTCATTTTGAATTTCTTCACAATAGTCAAAAGATCATCATGTGTTTTGGTTGTTTGTTGTATCTGTATCCTACTAATTTTTTCATTCGTTCTCCAAAATAAGAGACGTCCAAAATCTTATGATAACATTTTTACCTCCATAACTTGTATTTTCTTCTGTATTGTTGCACTACGCCCCAGAACAAGTTTTACATGTAGGCCATCAACAGCACAAAAACAAAAGTTAGCAGCCCCGTCACACCACATTTAAAGTAAGAAAAGAGCCCCGTCACACCACATGGCATATAGGGAATATGGTGAATATGTCAATATTTTCTATAGACCTTCAACACTTGATTTTTAAAAAATAATGTGGTCAGTATTATGTCCCTACCGCTGATCTTTCCCAGAAAAAAATCCTGTACCCATTTAAGGCTGGGTGAACCTGGAGGCCGTAGATCAGGATTAAACTCAATCGCTTGTCCTTAGTAGTCCAGTTTACTAACCACTGAGCTATTGCTGCTTCCAACATCATCAAGTTGTCTACTATTTTTTTCACACATTTTCAGAAATATTCTATGGGGGAAATGGTAGCTTACTTTCATGTTCCTATATTCTTTCACTTTCCTAAATAATTTATTAGTGTTCCATCAGATTAATTTTTATAATCAATCAGGGCTTGTAATTTGTTTAAACTGAACTACTTCCACAAATATTGGCAATATTTTCCCTAAAGAAATATGATGTTGAAAATTTAAATACTTTTGTTGTTGATTGATACTTTTGTATGTGACTGTTGATACAGAAGCTGAGGGTTGACTTGTCCCATTAGTTTTTAGAACCAGAATAATGATGTGTCAGGTTTCTTTCTTAGTTTCTAGGGTTCTTTTTCAGAAGTAGAAGATTGTCCATTCCAGCAATACCAATACTGTAATACTAGGTGTATTCTAGAAACACCCCATTACTGCATAGTCTGCTCCTTTTTAACATAATTTTAATAAATAATAAAATGGAAATGACAGTTGTCTCCCACTTTCAAAGGCCCTAACCCCTCATGATGACTACTGTGGACATGCAGCCATTATTTTTCAATCCTACATGTTTTCCTGGCATACCCCAGTGATGGGATAGTACCATAAAGATAGTTTTTTTTTATTTTATTTTTCTTATAATTCTAGTCAGTATAATGTGTTAAGTTTATAACATCTTGGTTTGCAAAATTTGTATTATTTTTTTATCATTTGATATAGATTCATTATGTGAAAAGTAATATTCTTTAATTATAATAAATGTGGATTTATAGAAGAATAGGAAGAATTGGGTGGTAAGAAAAGAAAACAAATGTTGAGGTCATAAAAACTACTAAAAATGGAAAGAACTACTAAACGCAATTCAAACAAACAAGACAAATGAGATTTTTGGGGCATGTTAAAAGACACAGCAGTCTACTAAAAGTAATCTTGGAAGGAAAGTACAAGGTAAAGGAAGCATAGGTAGACCAAGACTAACATGGACGAGTAACATCAAAAGATCAACAAGTCAGCATGTGACAACCTGCACCATCAAAGCAAGAGACAACAAAATGGCGTCCCATGGTAGCCAACCTTTGATGTGGAGACGACAGTAAATGAACGTATGAATATTCTCCATTGAGTCTCTGTTGCCTCTGTTGTTGAAAAACATAGTAAATTTATAACATAGATACATCAATACTGAAATGTGTCCATATCAGTATTTCATAATCTTATCTATAGCCTAGAAAAGTAGGTGAGCTTATGTTGTCAATGTGATGAGTAGAGATAACAAGAGGATTTCAAAACAAGCCATCAAATGGAAAACTATAGCCAAAATAAAAATATATTAGAACTAGACAAACACAAAGAACATTGATAAGAGAAGAACTTACAGTAAGCATCAACTCTAATGCTGACATTGAAAAGTTTTCTCTGAACAAGAACTTGTGACAAGACATATTGCAGGTCCTATACAAGGTCTGATGACACTGCATGTATTTATAACTTACATTTTAATTACTAGGTCAGTTACGTTTTAAATTATGCCTTATATTTGCAGTCCTAAGCCTGGACATTCTTTTTCATGACCTACTTTGATTCGTCCACTAAATTGTGCCCCACATTGCCCATAATGCAGCACAGGCACAAAATACATGTAAATCAACAAAACAGAAGTCATGATTGTCGCAAAAGAGAAATAGAACATCTTAACTATAGAAGGCAGACAACTAAAACAAGTAGAGGAATTCAAATACCTAGAAAGTCTAGTGACAAATGACAATTCACAAACAGCAGACATTGACTCAAGATGCAACAAAGCTGGTCAAATAATTGCACAGCTATCACCACTATTGTCCAACAAGGAAATAACTCTAGAGGTAAAACGGGCACTCTACAATACAATCTTCATCCCATCGTTGTGTTACCAATGCCAGTCATGGACCCTAGATGCCAGAACAGCAAGAAAAATAACCTCTACTGAGATGGAGTGTGTTAGACGAATGACAGGAAACAACCTTTGGCTTGTAGCAGGAGCTACTGAGTTAGGTGCACTGTGCACACCGTGAGCTGTGTGTTTCATCTGTTTTGATAATGTTTCGATATTCCAATTGTTTACGATGAATGATGATATCGTATGGCAGGGAACAGTTGGCTGTGTTCACTTTCTGTGCGGTTTCGCCTTATGTCTTTTGGCGTGTGCTGTGACTGCTATGATGGGAACTACAGCTACCTTTCTTTGTTTGGGAGATGAGTTAGTAATTCGGATGATTTCACTGGCACGGACGGTTGAGCAATTATGGATTTTAATTCATTTGCAGTGATACCAGAGCCTTCCATAACCAAAGAACCAAAACCTGAGAGACAAAATCAGAAACAAAGAACTGAGAAAAAAGCTCGGAATAACCCCTGCCATAGAATATATAGCAGTGATCTCTGCCCTATATGCCGTCTTTGGCTCGAAAGGATGATAGATAGATAGATAGATAGAATATATAAAGAAACAAAACATAAAATGGTTTGGCCACATAACTAGGTAGAGTGATCAAAACACAACACGAGCCCTCAATAAACATTGTGAGAATACCAGGCCCAAAGGATGACCACGAAAAAGATAGATTGACAGAATATTAGAAGCACTAGGAAACAACAGCAGCAGAGGCGAACATAAGATCAAAAGACCGCAAATTATATCTCCCCTTGACACTGAAAGGCAAATGAGGAAGGAAAGAAGAAGAAGATTGCCCATAATTCTGCTATCTCAGGCTCAACAATACATAAATGAAAACAATAAACAGCACCATTTGTTAACAACTTCTAATGTCTGAATATTCATAGGCTCCATCAGAAAGAGGTTAAATATATATATAAGTGCAAAATATCATTATTGTATATGATATAAATGATTGTCATTATTTTACACATTGAAATTTAATAATTTTCTAGCTCAGGAAACAACTTTGTGACATAACCAAAGAAAGGTTTTTGACTTGCACCATTTTCATCTTTCTTCTTTGATAGTTTATAAAAAAAAAAAAAAGGTAAAGTGCCCCCGTCACGCCAAGTAGCCTATAGGGAAATATGGTGTTAGTGACCCTATATTTTACAGACCTTCAGCACATGATTTTTTTGGGGTAATGTGGTCGGTATTACGCCCGTGCTGCTTTCCTTTCCCATAAAAAAAATCAGGTAACCATTTAAGGCTGGGTGAACCCGGAAGCCGTCGGTTTGGATCGAACCCTACCCCTTGTCCTTTGTAGTCCAGTTCACTAACCACTGAGCTATCGCGGCTCCCTTGATAGTTTATGGTGGATAATAATTATGATCTTAGCCTTTAGTTATTGAGTTATGCAGTGACAACAGTAGCTTTATTATTATCAGAAAATGTCTGATACAGACTTCGCTGTGTAAAATGGAAGGTTAGAGAGACAGATTTGCAAAGAGAAAAGATGCTGGGTGGTTTGTCAGTGTGATTCAAGAAATATATCAATGATGGAACTGCTACACTGCACACAAGATCATAAGTTATGGAGAAGCATGATGTCCATCAAAATCATTAAAGCAGGTGAGAATGTAGTGTATTATTGTAAAGACACACTCTTGGTTGAAATTTCTTTTGAGTAAATAGCATGCAAATGACAATGATGAAGATACAGACCATTAATGGATGCTTACTCAGAATAAAATGGAAATGGCAGGAAAAAATCACTAATGTAGAATTATGGAAAAGTACCAGTTGAATACCAGTGGCCAAAGAGATAAACGAGGACAGTGGTGTTGGATAGGAGAAACACTGCGGAAGCCAGCTGAGAGTATTACATGACAGGTCATTTTTTTGGAATCCCCAGAGAAAGAGACAAAGAGGGAGACCAAAATATTCTTGGAGCTGACAGGTGGAAGCAAAGATGAGGATGATGGTAAATGGAATGATCTTAAAAGAATGGCAAGATACAGAACAGCTTGGAAAGTGTTTGTTGAAGAACTATGCTGCACAGGGAGTTGAAAGGAAGAAGATGGAAGACGATGTCCATCACCTTTCGGTATGAATGTGAATGAATGTAAAACTAATTGGAGCATAATTTTGTGAAGGACAAGATTTAGAATTTTCAACTTAAAATGTGGAGAATTTATTCCTCTTGACTTTCTGTGGTTGTTTTGTCTGTGGATAACTTATGATATCATGAAAATGATACTATTGTATCATGGTATAAAGTTACCTGAAAACTCATCACCAATACTACTGAGTTTATGCACTGAAGACATTCTCATGTGAGATTAGGAAAGATAACGGAGATGATGGTTCTACAAACTAGAACCATTTGTAAATATACACATCCTCTGTCTGGCAAAATTGATCTGCCCTTAGGTAATGATGCTGAGAATCCAGGCACTGTTGTTCATTTCACTGTTTGTTATGCTTTTACTCTAGAAGATACTAAGCTTATGTCTACATTGGAGAGTGAGTTGCTGAATAATGGATTGGGCCTTTTTTCCCCTCCAATTAGGTGTCAATTGAAAAGAGTTTTTGTTATCAGGGAGTGAGATAACATTATCTATACATTACATAGTGACATCACCAGGGCTTGCATCATTTATTCTCTAGTTTCACATACACAGGAACAGGTGAATCCAAGATATATATATATATAAATATAGTAACAACATTCTCTGCTATGTGCTAGTAAAATATGCAAATGGAATCTGAATAAGTACCAACTTCACATTTGTGACTGCTATTTAAAGATTCCTACCGTACTTGGCCTATGTAAGTGAAGGGTTATGCTCTTCTCCATTTTTGCTATAACCTTCCCCCATCTCTTGAAGTCATGTACCTATTGTTTAAAAATCTGGCTGGACTGGAGAGTGTCAGACTTGGATTTAGCTTTTCAAAAAGTCAACTAATCTGATTCTTCACCGCATTAACTCCTGACACTACTCCATCTCCATACATTATTACCTGAAAGCTAATTGTACTTCACTGTTCAATTACAGAGGAGTTAATTTCTGTAAATGGATTTCAAAGAGAACAAAATTACCTCAATTTTTGTTTTTTTGTCATTCACAATTTATATTTTTGTGATTTAGTTATCATTGAACTATTTTTATTTTCTTTTATTTGTGTTCATTAAAATATTTAGCACATTGTGGTGATTATAAGTGAAAGAGTTTAGTAAATAAATGTGAGCATGAAATAATATGACTGGACTTGTTTCTTTTTTTTTTTAAATTTCAGGTCATTTTTAATTTAACCATATTGACCATACTAGTAATTGCTCTTCCATTTAATCATATTTTAACTTTTGCTCGTGCTCTCCCATGAGGTTTTGGTCATGCTCTCCCATGAGGTTTTGGTCATGCTCTCCCATGAGGTTTTGGTCATGCTCTCCCATGAGGTTTTGGTCATGCTCTCCTATGAGGTTTTCGTCATGCTCTCCCATGAGGTTTTGTCATGCTCTCCCATGAGGTTTTGGTTATGCTCTCCCATGAGGTTTTGGTCATGCTCTCCCATGAGGTTTTGGTTATGCTCTCCCATGAGGTTTTGGTCTCCCAATTCATATCTCTTTAGAATTTAATCAGTGCTCTCCAATTCAGTCATTACTCCCCAGTTTAGCCAAATTCCCCCATTTAGTCATCTCTCTCTCCCATTTAATCATAATTCTGCAAATTCATTATGATTCTCCCATTTAATTATGGTTCTCGTGTTTAGGCAGTTAGCTTTCCCATTTAGCCAAAGCTCCCCCATTTAATTATGGCTATTCCATATAACCCTAATTTTATCATTTTACAATGATTCTCCCATTTAGTCATAGCTCTCCCATTTAGCCTTAATGCTTCCATTTGGTCACCTTTATCCAGATGCAGATAACTAAAATAGTTGTTCTTTATTCTATTTTATTAATTTTTTTTTTTACCATCCATTATTGATACATAAGTCATCAAAAAGAGCTCTTCAATCATTTCTGTCATTTGCTGCCTCCTATATTCGTATCCATATGTAATTTATCCTTGCAATCACAGTCTCCGGTTTCATCTCCATGTGTTCCTAGGTCTTCCCTGTTTCTTCTTTCCCTGTTGGTTCCTTGTCAGTACTTGCCTGGTAGTGTTTATATGTCTTGTGTGCCAGATCCATCCACGCTATTTCTAATCATGTGCTCCCTATACCATGCTACTAATCAGTCTTCACCTTGTAACCTTTCTTTTCATACTAGATCCTACCCCTAGATTTTAAGTCCTATAACTGTACACATACTTGTAGATGTCTTTCTATTAGAACCATGACCTCAATACTTTAACAATGTCCAGCATTCCGATCGCCTTCCTGGACAGAAAGATCTTAGTGGCATGCATGAACTGCTTTGTAGCGTCAAATTGCCCTTTCCCCCTCCCTAGTAATTTCAGAGAATTCACTAGTTAATATGATTAGTCGTTAGCTCGGATTGACGTCATTGCAGTCGACGCATTCTCGTATCCGCTCTGCAGCCTATTCCAGCAACCATCAATGGGTTCGTCTACTGATTGTTCCTGTCCTGCATTGGTTGAACTTGTTGCGTCCTTTGTCACTGAGGATGCTTTTCCAGCTTTCACCCCTCTTGGCACTGTGTCCCACCATTTTTGTGTTTTGTGACGTGTGGATTATCCTCAGTTTCCTTGTCTCCATCCTGTGAGAGGTGCTATTTTAAAACACTCGTCATGTCATGCATGTACAATTTTAAGGTTTCCTGCGCAAAATGACAGGCTCTGTCAGTCATCGCATTGCCACAACTCCCGCTTGTCCGGGGCAATGTGTCCAAGTTAGGCTGTCGACATGAGTCATGTCGAGTAGGTGCACCCATTACCTGCGGAGTGTGTTCTTGTCAATCTGGTGAAATATGCTTTGTGAGTCAAGTCAATATGACCGCATGTGTTGTTGGTCTTTTAACCAGCCATGTGATAGCTTCTGTCACTGCATCAATCTCCTTGCGTGTGCTGAAAGTAGTAGCCTTGCACCTTTATCTATTAACTTTTCATTAGAATACGTAACAAAATCCGTAACACACCCTGGTAACAAAGCCAATAACGTAAATGATCGGGTCTTGAGGCTGGGAATAAATTAGGAGTATCTTCCAGATCTCGGACTCAGTGACGCCTTGCTCTCAGCCACGTCATTTCCTGTCCAAGTCTATGATGACCCTGTTTAGCCCACGTCTGTCATGCACATCTATCAAACCCCTACCAGTAGGTATGTCCTCATTTTGCATACGCCCAGTTGTGTTGTCTCAGCCTCTGCCAACCACGACCCCCCGCACTTAATGTGGATGCCTTTCATTGATTATAATTCTGGTAGCATTGGATATATTTTGTTACAAGTTACTCCCAGGTACGCTTTCAATTGCATGTACTTATGTCGCGCTGAAATTCTTGGGAGGTCCAACAGGAAATGCATATCTGGGTTTGGCCTGTCCTTGATGCATCACAACACGGCTCGCACTGCCTCGTTCTGTACTTTTTCAGACTGAGCTGAGTGTAAGATAGAGTAAGAAAGTCCAGCCAGTAGTCGATGACTGATAAAACCAGTGACTGCATTAAGAGGAATAGCGTTCGTTGATGGAGACCAGACCTCGCCATAACCTTTACAGCATTCACTCCTTTCCTGACAGGTTGAACTACACTTTATATGATGTTTGAAGGACATTGATCTGTCAAAAGAGATCCCAAGGTACCTCAAGCTGTGGACTCGTTCAGTGTGCGTTCTATTGTACTCCAGAGTAGGCAGCGCGATGTAAACACCGGGGACAACAGAGCAACATGACCTTGCCAGGATTGATATTGTGGTTAATTATTATCATTGTTGTGGTTAATCATTATCATTGTTGTGGTTAATTATTCTGACAAAGTTAAATTGAGGGATATCAATCAATCTCTCTTGTGAAACATCAAAGCTCTAATACTGGGTGCTCTTAAAACAAGTCCCTCTGTTCTTCGTCTTGAACATTAGAATCACCAAGTGATGTCACAAAATATTCTATTGCTACTACTCCGATTCATAGATATCGTCAGCGTGTTCTCTGTCAGGTCCAAACTGTTCATCTCTTCAACTACAGTTCTGAACCACAAAATACTTATTGTGTGCATGCACAGACTTTTACCCGCATACGCTTTCACCGGGACTCAATGAGTTAGTCGTCAGATCATCCTCACTGCACAACGAATAACTTAACTCTTTCCGTACGTTTCGAC
The DNA here is from genome assembly GCA_032433765.1 of Megaustenia siamemsis. Classification (NCBI taxonomy): domain Eukaryota; kingdom Metazoa; phylum Mollusca; class Gastropoda; order Stylommatophora; family Ariophantidae; genus Megaustenia; species Megaustenia siamemsis. Next base: position 74,091,135 of record JAVIAB010000073.1, on the reverse strand, counting down.
GCACCATGCGCCATGCCGATTTCGGTCATGTACGTTTAGCCGCACAGTGCGTCACTCTCCATTTGATTTGCTTAAACTGTCATCAAACCGTAAGGGCAAAGCACGAGACTTGAACCGGCGTCTTAGCACGCGAGTTTACACCCATATGTGCTCGGCCGCCTATCCAGAAATGTTCGGAAATTTCTGTATAGTGTCGCCTCAAGCATCGAAACTCAGATGCGAAGCGACATTCCTCACCTTCCTAGGGTAATACCCTGGTACCCACTTCTGCCAACGGCTGGGTCGACCGTGGGGGTATTTTTTTTCCGACCATGAGTACAATTCACACTGCTCCCAGCGGGAATCGAACACGGGTTGTCCGAACGTCGGTAGTCCAGTCGGGTGGTTTTCCCAACTAGACTACCGAGGCCCCCTAATCAAACTGTATTATTTATATGTCTTGTATCATCTTGGTATTGGTGAAATATAATTCCTTGTTTAATTACTTAAAAATTCATATATACATGTTTAGTGTTAGATAAATATAAACATGTAGATTAATATTTAAAAACATGACAAATTTAGTCTCTGAAATCTCTAACCTTCCGTACCGAATGAGTTAAACGTGATTAAAATTATGTATCTCAAACAAAGTTAGTTTCTGAGTTACTACCAATTACTTAACTGAACTAATTAGACTAAACAACCAATCACTTAACTGAACTAATTAGACTAAACTACCAATTACCTATCTGAACTAATTAGACTAAACAACCAATTACTTAACTGAACTAATTAGACTAAACAACCAATTACCTATCTGAACTAATTAGACTAAACAACCAATTACCTATCTGAACTAATTAGACTAAACAACCAATTACCTATCTGAACTAATTAGACTAAACAACCAATTACCTATCTGAACTAATTAGACTAAACAACCAATTACCTATCTAAACTAATTAGACTAAACAACCAATTACTTAACTGAACTAATTAGACTAAACAACCAATTACCTATCTGAACTAATTAGACTAAACAACCAATTACTTAACTGAACTAATTAGACTAAACAACCAATTACTTAACTGAACTAATTAGACTAAACAACCAATTACCTATCTGAACTAATTAGACTAAACAACCAATTAACTAACTGAACTAATTCGACTAAACAATCAATTACTTAACTGAACTAATTAGACTAAACAACCAATTACTTAACTGAACTAATTAGACTAAGCAACCAATTAACTAACTGAACTAATTATATAGACTAAACAACCAATTACTTAACTGAACTAATTAGACTAAACAACCAATTAACTAACTGAACTAATTATATAGACTAAACAACCAATTACTTAACTGAACTAATTAGACTAAACAACCTATTACTTAACTGAACTAATTAGAGTAAACAACCAATTACTTAACTGAACTAATTAGACTAAACAACCAATTAACTAACTGAACTAATTAGACTAAACAACCATTTAACTAACTGAACTAATTAGACTAAACAACCAATTAACTAACTGAACTAACTAGGCCTCATGTAGTACACCGCGATAGGAGGGACATGCTCTGATCTCTCCAGCACGGACCGTGATGTTATGAGCGTTATTGTAGCTTGTCACATAGATAACCCGCTACGTAGATAGCCTACAACATAGGAAGCCTGCCACATAGACAACCTGCTACGTAAATAGCCTACAACATATGCAGCCTGATACATAGACAACCTGCTACGTAGATAGCCTACAACATAGGCAGCCGGCCACATAGACAACCTGCTACGTAGATAGCCTACAACGTAGGCAGCCTGCCACATAGACAACTCGCCATATAAATAACCTGCAAAATGCAGACTTCCACATAGACAATCCGACAAAGAAGGGACAGTCTGTCACAAAAACAGGGTTTGAGAACCACTGCTTGAAGTAGCAAGACAATAACTATCGTGATAGTACTACTTGCATGTGAATCTCTTGAATCAAGCCATCATAAATGACAATACAGTTGAGTATCGCACTTCAAATGACTCTGACTCCCAACGTTCCAGAGTTTGAAAACAAAACTTGAGAGAATATTGATCCAAAGCTCGAACGATGCTTCTACATTGTACAAGCGCAACGAGAAAATGTGTCGAATGAATGCATTCTATTGTGCGTCCAAGTCACGTCTTGCGTTAAGCTATTGTGTTTTCCGTGATTTTTTTTCTCGCTTAATTGTTGGCGTGTTTGGTTAGTAACAACCACTGTCTATTAATGATAGAATCCAATACGAATGTAGAACCAAGGAAGTCTAAGTGGAAGGATGTAGAATTGACAATTGAAGCGAAAAATGAACGTATGAAAGTGATAATCAGAGAAGAGAGAAAATGAATGAAAACCCACAATCAGTAGTGCTAGGAGACAGGAGAGAGAGAGGAGAGAGAAAGTGAGAGGAGAGAGAAAAAGGGACAGGAGATAGAAAGAGAGAGAGAGAGACAGAAGAGAGAGAAAGAGAGGAGAGAGAAAGTGAGAGGAGAGAGAAAAAGAGACAGGAGATAGAAAGAGAGAGAGACAGAAGAGAGAGAGGAGAGGGAAAGAGAGAGGATAGAGAAAGAGAGAGAGAGGAGAGAGAAAAAGAGACAGGAGATAGAAAGAGAGAGAGAGACAGAAGAGAGAGAGGAGAGAGAAAGAGAGAGGATAGAGAAAGAGAGAGACAGGAGAGAGAAAGTGAGAGGAGAGAGAAAAAGAGAGACATGAGAGAGGAGAGAGAAAGTGAGAGGAGAGAGAAAAAGAGACAGGAGATAGAAAGAGAGAGAGACAGAAGAGATAAAGAAAGGAGAGAGAAAGAGACAGGAGAGAGAGAGGAGCGAGAAAGTGAGAGGAGAGAGAAAAAGGGACAGGATATAGAAAGAGAGAGAGACAGAAGAGAGAGAGAGGGAGAGAGAAAGAGAGAGGAGAGAGAAGGTAGGAGGATAGAGAAAGAGATAGGAGAGAGAAAGAGAGAGGAGATAAAAATAGAGAGAGAGGAGAGAGAAAGTGAGAGGAGAGAGAAAAAGAGACAGGAGATAGAAAGAGAGAGAGACAAAAGAGAGAGAAAGAGAGGAGAGAGAAAGCGAGAGACAGGAGAGAGAAAGTGAGAGTAGAGAGAAAAAGAGAAACAGGAGAGAGAGAAAGAGAGAGAAAGAGAGAGAAAAAGAGAGACAGGAGAGGAGAGAGAATGAGAGAGAAAAAGAGAGACAGGAGAGAGAGAAAAAGAGAGACAGGAGTGAGAGAGGAGAGAGAAAGAGTGAGGAGAGAGAAAGAGAGAGGAGAGAGACAGGAGAGAGAGAGAGGAGAGAGAAAGTGAGAGAAGAGAGAGAAAGAGAGAGACATGAAAGAGAGAGAGGAGAGAAAAAGAGAGACAGGAGATAAACAGAGAGAGAGAGACAGGAGAGAGAGAGGAGAGAGAAAGTGAGAGGAGAGAGAAAAAGAGACAGGAGATAGAAAGAGAGAGAGACAGAAGAGAGAGAAAGAGAGAGACAGGAGAGAGAGAGAAAGAGAGGGAGACAGGAGAGAAATAGAGACAGGAGAGAGAAAGAGAGAGAGACAGGAGAGAGAAAGAAGAGAAAGAAGCAGAGATAGACAGGAGAGTGAACAAGAGAGAGTAGAGAGGATAGAGAATGAAATAGGGTCAGGAGAGAGAAAGAGAGAGAGAGAGAGAGAAGTCCAGAACTACAGTTATTATGGAAAGGGTACTAACATTTCAGCCAGTAACCTTTCTCTTCTTATTCACTTGCAACTGGGGACATTCCCATTCCTCATAATTTACAGTAAGTGCAATTTTCATTTAACTATAAAGTATTTATGTATTTTATGTATTGTTTTCGTGTTATAATTTATTATTTAAAACATGTAACTGTGTTATCCTTAAATTATCTATATTTACTATTCAGGTTTATCAAAATGGGTTTGCTTGCTTGCGTTCGCCCGATGACTAAAGGAATAAACTTCTTCATCATCCTCCCTTAAAAGGACGTTAAGTGGGCGTATCTGCGTTGTGTTGTGGTTTGCAGTATAACTATGGTATTTGCGCCTTTCGGCCCAACACATCCAACTTCAGCACGAAAATGGGTTTTATCTATGGTCAGTGAACGGATTGATTTACTTTTCAATATTTATAATAGGAAACATTGATTTACAGAACAATTCACAGTTCGAACGACCTCCTGGAACGAATTAAATTTGAAATATGTGGCACCACTGTAAAATAAAAACAGCACAGATAGCTGAGTTGTCTGCTCTAGTGTTTGTTTTCTCTTGGCAAGGCGCTGTGCCGAGAAGTACGGGTTCGATTCTGCTTCGGATCAACTATTGCTCTCTGTATTTTTTTTTTCTGTTCATTATTTATAATTTTTTCCGAGTGTTGTAAACATACTTCTGCCCCTGAAGTGATTCGCTGATCTATCGCCTCGGAAGTTTCTCTCCACAATAATGTTCATTTATTATTATTTGTCTCTAAAATGGAAATAGCTGAAGCTGCACTAGTGATGTATGTAATTAGAAACAGCAGATCTAATGGTTTGAGTCTGATCTCCCGAATGAACAAGGGAGAACGGCAAACATAAAATACGATGACTTAATGAAACAGTAGACATCACGATGAGCAGCACCTATGAGACACACTACAGTGTACAAATCCGAAAACTTAATTTTATTTTTAAAAATACTAAAGATAAAAATACTCCAGGAGTGGAGCAAAGTAAAGCAATAAACGTCCCATGGTAAGGTAGACTACTCGTATAATACAAATGTCTACTTTTCAACCACAGTAATGTTAGCTTGACAAGCTGTATGAGAGAAGCTCAAAACTAATCAGGAAGAGCTCAAGCTAGTCAAGAGAAGCTCAAACTGGCAAAGACGTGCTCAAATTAGTCAAGAGAAGCTCAAACTAGTCAAGAGAAGCTCAAACTAGTCATGAGAAGCACAAACTAGTCAAGAGAAGCTCAAACTAGTCAAGAGAGGCACAATCTAGTCAAGAGAAGCACAAACTAGTCAAGAGAAGCTCAAACTAGTCAAGAGAAGCTCAAACTAGTCAAGAGAAGCTCAAACTAGTCAAGAGAAGCACAAACTAGTCAAGAGAAGCACAAACTAGTCAAGAGAAGCTCAAACTATTCAAGAGAAGCTCAAACTAGTCAAGAGAAGCTCAAACTAGTCAAGAGAAGCACAAACTAGTCAAGAGAAGCTCAAACTAGTCAAGAGAAGCACAAACTAGTCAAGAGAAGCTCAAACTGGTCAAGAAGAGCTCAAACTAGTCAAGAGGAGCTCAAAATAGTCAAGAGGAGGCGAAGGCGCACTTCCCAGCACCAGAGCTGGAAGCTGTCAGCGACTCATATCTGATGGCTTGCGCCAGGATCGGTGAACCAGAACCATCCAGACCCTACTCCACCTCTCCGCGGTGCCTCCAGTAACAGACTAACATGTCTAGTCTGGCCAAGCGAGCAGGGATCGAAGAGGGAAGACAACCCGGTACTCAAAAATGTCGTGCTGAAGTCGGATGTGTTGGGCCGAAAGGCGCAAATGTCACAGTGTTAAACTGCAAACTACAACACAACGCAAACACGTTCACTTAACGTCCTTTTAAGGGCGAATGACGAAGAGGAAGTCTACAGTCTACGAATACTCTGGAATACTTTAGTCATCGGGCGAACGCATCTATCCATCCATCCAAACTAGTCAAGAGAAGCTCAAACTAGTCAAGAGAAGCTCAAACTAGTCAAGATAAGCTCAAGAGGAGCACAAACTAGTCAAGAGAAGCTCAAACTAGTCAAGAGAGGTACAAACTAGTCAAGAGAAGCTCAAACTAGTCAAGAGAAGCACTAACTAGTCAATAGAAGCTCAAACTAGTCAAGAGAAGCACAAACTATTCAAGAGAAGCACAAACTATTCAAGAGAAGCACAAACTAGTCAAGAGAAGCTCAAACTAGTCAAGAGAAGCACAAACTAGTCAAGAAGAGCTCAAACTAGTCAAGAGAAGCACAAACTAGTCAAGAGAAGCTCAAACTAGTCAAGAGAAGCACAAACTAGTCAAGAGAAGCAAAACTAGTCAAGAGAAGCACAAACTAGTCAAGAGAAGCAAAACTAGTCAAGAGAAGCACAAACTAGTCAAGAGAAGCTCAAACTAATCAAGAGAAGCACAAACTATTCAAGAGAAGCACAAACTAGTCAAGAGAAGCTCAAACTAGTCAAGAGAAGCACAAACTAGTCAAGAAGAGCTCAAACTAGTAAAGATAAGCACAAACTAGTCAAGAGAAGTTTAAACTAGTCAAGAGAAGCACAAACTAGTCAAGAGAACCTTAAACTAATCAAAAGAAGCACAAACTGGTCAAGAAGAGCTCAAACTAGCCAAGAGAAGCTCCAACTAATCAAGAGGAGCTCAACGTAGTCAAGGCACACAAAGACAATGCACAACTGAACATATTGTAATTGTTAATGCGCTTAGTCAGTCGAGTTTATGGGTTAATTCAGATGTAGTCGTCTGCTATAGACCCTACCTAACTTCTGACTGAAAGTTATTTTATTTTATCATACCTAACTTCTGAATGGAAGTTATTTTATTTTATCATATCTAACTTCTGACTGAAAGTTATTTTATTTTATCATACCTAACTTCTGACTGAAAGTTATTATATTTTATCATATCTAACTTCTGACTGAAAGTTATTACATTTTATCATACTTAACTTGACACTTGCTTGTACGCTCAATCTCTAATATCCATATTAAATCTTTGATAGCTTCTGATAGTTGCTAATTCTGGTAATCTCTACAATACAACTTTATTCCACGAGTAAATCTATAATCACAACTGTTAGAACCTAGAAGTCCAAAACACAGGATCGGCTGAGACCGTGCTAAACTTGACTAACACCTACCCTCCTCATGGCGTCTCCTTCTATTTCTGAACGTATGACTCTCCACTGTAATTATTCCAATGGCACTAAAAACTCCACTGATAACTTCTAATACTACCTAACCTACCACAAATATCTGCCTTGAGACTGGTTCCTTGACCTCACTAACTTCTAATACTACCTAACCTACCACAAATATCTGCCTTGAGACTGGTTCCTTGACCTCACTAACTTCTAATACTACCTAACCCACCACAAATATCTGCCTTGAGACTGGTTCCTAGACCTGACTAACTTCTACACCCTCCTGGTCTCTCCTGTTCGCTTGGACGAGATAGAAAAATTGTATCAGCTAAGCTCCTCCTATATGGCTGAGGATTCTGGTGAACCTGGCATTGTCAGTTGTCTATTCGATAAGTTCTAACTAATACAATAAATGACTCTGCCTTACAATTCTATAACTCTCGTCTCATTTACTAAGTGTTTGTCACTCACCTATCAACCCTTAATCATTTCTTGAGGAGAGTTTGACATTTGTCAGTCATTGTCTACGGCTTGGCTCCTCATTAACTCTTTCCGTTCGTTTCGCCGCACTGTGCGTCACTCTCAATTTAATTAGTGTGAACCATCATCAAACCATATTCTTTTTACATATCTGTATCATCGCGGTATAAGTGAAATATAATACCTTGTTCAATTATCTAAAAATTCGCATATAATATTTTATATGTTAAATAAATATAAATACATGTATGTAGATTGATTCTTAAAACCATGAAAAATGCTGTCTGAAATCGTTTCCATTGCATTGATAAAAAGCTTCCGTACGGAAAGAGTTAAGAATGCCGCTTTCTTGATCTTTCCAGCAATACGTGGTTCCTATCTCCGAGGCCCTTTGATCCTGTTCACTGACGTTGAACAACAGAGAGAACTACCGCTGGGCATCAAAAGGGACGTCTCTACGGACGAGAGTCTCACTCAATTGAGTCTTTTCGGCCCTGAAGAATGTCCCTCTTTCCATTGTTATTCAGCCGCGGCTCCTGTCCGTTCCATTTATTCACCACAAAAGTATTGCCGCTAATAACGCTCAATATTACATGAGCTTGGTCAAAGATCTCCTGTTTGTCAAGGATCAAGAGACTCAAGTCTGGCTGTCAAAGTGTGACGACATACCTGGAATCTCTGTTTCAATGTTCGTTCAATCGTAATGACTGAACTCTGCAAGCACTACAGGTTTGCCCTGCAGTGGATCCCATCTCACTGTGGAATACCAAGAAACGAGAAAGCAGATCAGCTGGCAAAAGAAGGTGCAGCATGCACACATCCAGATGCACCGGTTACATACCATCAGAAGAAACAGATAATCAAATCAATCAGAAGACATCTTTTTTCCGGTCTTTGACTGGATTATTACATTCAGATTAGTGAGCGATCTCTCTCTTTCAAAGTTCATTCCTCTTATTATCCACTCTGTTGTTTCTTGATTTATTTCTATAATTGCTCACTATAACAATCAGGCTACCCCCTCCTGCAACGCTCTATAGAAGTCGCTATTATTATGAAAGAGAAGAATTGGTTGTTACACTTATTACATATTAATTTATTACATATTAATTTATTGGGGGCCTCGGTAGCCTAGTTGGGAAAACCACCCGACTGGAGTACCGACGTTCGGACAACCCGTGTTCGATTCCCGCTGGGAGCAGTGTGAATTGTACTCGTGGTTGAAAAAAAAAATACCCCCACGGTTGACCCAGCCATTGGCAGAAATGGGTACCAGGGTAGTACCCTGGGAAGGTGAGGAATGTCGCTTCGCATCTGAGTTTCGATGCTTGAGGCGACACTATACAGAAATCTCCGAACATTTGGTGGAAACTCGCGTGATAAGACGCCGGTTCAAGTCTCGTACTTTACCTTTACCTTTATATTAATTTATTACAGTATTAATTATAGCTACCTACAGCTCTAAATTGAGCCGCGATAACTCAGTGGTTAGTGAACTGGACTACAAAGGACAAGAGGTAGGGTTCGATCACAACCGACGGATCCCGGGTTCACCCAGCATTAATGGGTACCCGATTTTTTTCTTGGAAAGTAAATCGGCACGGGCGTAATACCGACCACATTACCCAAAAAATCATGTGCCGAAGGTCTGTAAAATTTATGGTTACTAACACCTTATTCCCTATACACCACTTGGCGTGACGGGGGTAATTTACTTTTTTTTTACAGCTCTAAAGTAACCCAAAGCAGCGGCGTGCGATGCGTTCGAAACTTGAGGAGGCTAGGACGTGAGACCAAATTTCAGGTTAACAATTAACTTCATAACTTGCGATTGAAGAAAGATTATTGCCATTTACGTTATGCAAAATAGTTCCCTCAAATGTTGCTCTAAATTATCATAATTCCATCACAGTGTCCTAGTTATTTGCATTGCAAGTTATGGGAAACGGCGTATTTTTGCTAATTAACATTTCTTTCAGTTGTATTCAAGTTTCTTTCTTTTTCTTTTATGTAAAGACACAGCACAGTGGTTTAAAGAGATAGTATAGTCCGTTCATAAATTCGTGAACACAGTGCTCTTCAGTTTTCTCTGAGTCTGTTTGATGAGTTGCCGTGAATTTGTACATGCAGTCATAGATTTTAACCGACCTTAATATTTTATAAAAGGTCAGTCCAAAGGCAGCCAGGATTTTACACAAATATTTTTTTTGTGATATAATTTCTCGAAATTACAAAATGTGCCCTAAACATTAAATTTTAGAAGTAAATCTTGTTCATTATTATTTTACGCGAATCAGAGAGATGCAAGTACACAATGACAAGTACGTCAACGACGATGATATTGTAAAATGAATACCATATGGTTGGAAAAAGGCATAACTATTTCAATAAACACAGTGAAAGCATTTTCCAACAACGGAGCTTTGTAAATGTAAAGCGGTATTTTTAGGAAAATAAATGACCCCGGATGGCCCCTAAAATGTTGAGGCTCTAAGCTTCACCAAGCCAACTTTTATTAGTAAAATCGACACTGATAATTTGTAAAATGTATTAGCAAACCGGAGGGAGCCGCGATAGCTCAGTGGTTAGTGAACTGGACTACAAAGGACAAGAGGACGGGTTCGATCCTGACCGACGACTTTCTGGTTCACCCAGCCTTAAATGGGTACCGGAATTTTTTGTGTGGGAAAGTAAAATTACGCACGGCGTAATACCGACCACATTACCCCAAAATCATGTGCCGAAGGTCTGTAAAATTTAAGGTCACTAACACCATATTCCCTATACGCCACTTGGTGTGAGGGGGCTCTTTACTTTCTTTTATTAACAAACCCAAAGTTGATCGTTGCGTACATATGTTTATAAGACCATCATCATTGCAATTGAGCGATATACAGCAACACTTCTTGCTTGGTTACGCAGGGATATCTCAGTACAGCGCACTATCTCCGCGGCACCGGTGATGGTTATCTTTCTTAGCTCTATATACCAGGAACTTATTTGTAACATTTCAAATATGTTCCACCAATGAAGGACTAAAGGTAAAGGTAGTCCCTCAGCAACTGTCGTTGATTAATCAAATATGCTAAGCTTTAGCGTCATGAGTTGATATGGTCAATCTCCGTCCTCATTTACTTTCTTTCCCATAGAATAACTTTGGTATCAATTTAACTGGGCTTTATGGAGGCCCAACGCATCTTATATTGGAAATAAATGTTTCTTTCACTGATATTTGAACCACGAAATTAGCTGGCAGTGTTCTGTAACGCAAGTTTCTCGTGGCGAAGTGCGGTGTCGAGGAGTAAGGGTTCGATCCTACAACGGGCCGTCTATTGTTATTTGTGTTTTTTGTTGATTATTTGTGCATTTTTGCGAGTGCTGTAAATATACCTATCCCCCAACATTCTTCGTTTTCTTCAGGTTTGTTCTTCATGGCTGTCTAATTGTTACAAAGTTTTGGAAGATTTCCCTAGATGGCATAGCGAAAACAAGGTCGCCTGGTCTGTGTTCTACCGAAATTGCAGAAATCGTCGTTTTTTATTTGTTCTTGTTAGTGAAGTTCCTATCGCTGCACGTTAATGACGCTAAGCGAATCTTTCAAAAGTTTTAAGAATTATTTTAGGTTAGGATTCGAAAGATTCCAACGACGAAAAAGAGTGGAGGTTCTTTTATTTAAAATTCGTGGGATTCCAATGTTTCATCATTATCCAGAATCCATGAAATTTTAGAGCATTTTCTTTACATCAGTTTTCAGTTATAGATGTAACCTTCAACATCTTCGTTTCTTCATTGAAATGTTATGTTCTAATGTTGTTATACATTTGAATAATCTTCCATCTGCTTTATTTTTCTAATTTCTATAAAAATTAAAGCACTGACAGAGAATATAATTTAGTGACTATATAAGACTACTTTGAAACTAGCAGCAACCTCCAGGAGCCATCAGTATATTGTTCTTCGCCTTCTGTTGCAGAAGATTGGGAACCTTTGAGGTTGTCAGAAGTACAATGTCCGTGTAATATTCTTTATGCTCTGACGTTCAATAATAGCTCACATGGAAGGAGCAACGCACATAATCTACTATATATAACCTTTAACCAATCAAAATTATTATATTATTTCTCAATTCAAACATTTAGATGACCTTTACCCTTTCACCAGTGCTAAATTAAAATATGTGGGTAGAGATAGAGTACATAAGCAGATGGAATACGCACTGTCGCAAAATAAAGTCTACTTATAAGTTTGATATTTCCATATTCGGCATTGACAATAGATTTATCGATGTTTCCTTATAACTATAGCACACTTGAAACTTCAGTAAACGGTTTTACACTTTCCTCCACTATAGATAGTCAACATGCGTCATTTAATACGTACTTTTTTAAACTGCTGTACCGCGTTATTTTACAATTAAAACTATATTCCCGTGTACTTTGTTCGGTTGAAATCGATTTATCTTAATTTTTCTTCCAGGAATTATGCAATGACAAATGCTGAAGAAATGCTTTAGACATAAGTAGGTATGTGTCTATGATTTGTGGCAGACAATTGGTAAGTAGTAAAAAAAATAACGTTATATTCATCTATACGTTTATTTATCCAAAGTGAGTGTGTTACTTAGTTACTTAGTTAATTAGTAATTTATTTATTATGTTAGTTTCTTAGTTAGTTGGTAATTTATTTATTATGTTAGTTTCTTAGTTAGTTGGTAATTTATTTATTATGTTAGTTTCTTATTTAGATGGTAATTTATTTATTATGTTAGTTTCTTTGTTTGTTGGTAATTTATTTATTATGTTAGTTTCTTTGTTAGTTGGTAATTTATTTATTATGTTAGTTTCTTAGTTAGTTGGTAATTTATTTATTATGTTAGTTTCTTAGTTAGTTGGTAATGTATTTATTATGTTAGTTTCTTAGTTGGTAATTTAGTTAGTTCATTCGAGCCGAAGACGGATATAACGCGGAAGTTATACTTCTCTGGAACTGACGATTTGCTGCTTGTTCATGTGGGGTCTTGTTTGTTCCAGCTCAGTGGTTAGTGAACTGGACTACAAAGGACACGAGGTAGGGTTCGATCCCAACCGACGGCTTCACCCAGCCATTAATGGGTACCGGATTTTTTTCTGGGAAAGTAAAGCGGCACGGGCGTAATATCGACCACATTACCCCAAAAATCATGTGCCGAAGGTCTGTCAAATTTATGGTCACTAACACCATATTCCCTATACGCCACTTGACGTGACGGGGATTCTTTATTTTTTATTTGTTTGTTCCACATGACAGAGCCTTCCTTATCAGTTTTTCTGCAATTGTTCTGAGAAATAGTACTTTCGTTGAATGTATGCTGGCCTTGACATTTGGAAATGGATCGTTGACAATCGAGCAACAAACAAAGAAATTAATGAAGTCCACAGCTAACAGGAATAACGTGATGATAGAGGTCAAACATAATTAACAACTGTTATGTAGAGCCAGTCTAAACATATGGATGGGAATCATGGACAATAGGACAACATACAAGGAAATCACTGGAGTCTGTAGAAATATGGTTTTGCAGAAGAATGTTGAGAATACGATGGACAGCTAAGAAGAGTAATGAAAATGTTCTGAAAGAAGTCAAAGCAAAAAGAGAGCTAATTTCCAATATTAGGAAGAAACAATCATAATTTTTTGGCCATGTAATGGGAAGAGAACAGCTGGAATATATTGTAACAACTGGGAAAATTGAGGGACGAAGAGATAGAGAGAAGCAAAGAGAAAAAATACCAGACAGCTAAAGAGAATGGCTTGGCAAAAAGTCAACAACAGAAATGATAAAGAACTGTCGAGATCGAAAGTTGTGGAGAGACATGATCACCAACGCCACTAGGCCCGGTATTTGATGATGAGAGACAAAAATGGTAAATGGTGTCCCGTAACGTAAGGGGTTAAGGCAAAGAAATGCAAATGAATGCATAAAAATGCGAAGCTGCAGTAAAGCTGAATGTGAGGGAAAATTGAAAAAAAAAGAAGAAAAAATGGTATGGTGAAAGCTTTACGTGGTTAGTAGACGACACAGATTTGAACGACGTTTCGGCTCAATAGGCCTTCAGCAGGAACAAACAAACAACAACACACATATGTATGTAAATATAACTAATCCTACATAGCTAACTAGTAATGAAACATCCAAAACAAAATCATCGAAAAATGTTAAAGAAAAGCAGATTGACTTCCCTGTGTCTTGGACCCTGGTCAAAACGGGAAAAGGGCGAGTCACACGGGTCTAGCTGTAATTATACCCTCTGGACAGGGGTGAAGGGTTCTAAAAATACACGAGTTGCGGGAACGCTGTCTAGGTTACGTCGACTAGCAAAGACACCGACAATGTCTGAAAGTATCTAAGGGCCCATAAATACATGTATACACACACACACACAGATGCCTGTATACATATATGCACATATAAGCAGACGTGCACACACTATATATATCAACATACACATATACACACACATACATATATGTGTATACAAGCAAGCACACAAATACATGCGTATATATATATATATATATATATATATATATACCAATACCCGTACATATGAACACATACACATGCATGTGCACATCCATACGGGGGACAATCATATATGTAGAAATGTGCGCATAACGCCCAACTAACCAGAGGAGTTCACTCCGGGGTCAGTATGCAAGCTCGAAGGAGAAAGAATAGAATAGCAGGTGCTCAAAAGGCGGAAAGAGTGAGAAGTCTGAGAGTGGGGTGCAATAAAAACATATGAGTGGTACGTAGCACAGAAAAAATGTGTATTCGAGAACACCGAAGTGTCTCAATGGGGACTAGTGGAGAAGAACTTTGAATAGCATGGCATAGTAGATAGACTAAAGAGCCAAAACATGGGCGATAGAGAGAGCTATGTAAAAGGGATGGAGTAGCCGAAAGGAAACTATGTGTATGAGTGTGATACATTCATACCTCGTGGGGTCAGCGATCCATACTTGACTATGAGGCGATTCTCCAAAGCAAAACGGCTGCGGTCGCTAGAGTGACAAAGGACAATACCAGTGATGCGGATGTCGTCTTTGCACTTGTGGTTTGGGGAGTTGAAATGGGAAGACACTGGAGTGCCAGTATTCTGTTGAACATCTCGTAGATGTTCACAAAATCTTATCGCTAATCGTCTACCAGACTCGCCAATGTAAGTCATGTGGCATCGTTGGCATATGATGGTGTGTGTGTGTATACATGTATTTATGGGCCCTTAGATACTTTCAGACATTGTCGGTGTCTTTGCTAGTCGACGTAACCTAGACAGCGTTCCCGCAACTCGTGTATTTTTAGAACCCTTCACTCCTGTCCAGAGGGTATAATTACAGCTAGACCCGTGTGACTCGCCCTTTTCCCGTTTTGACCAGGGTCCAAGACACAGGGAAGTCAATTTGTTTTTCTTTAACATTTTTCGATTATTTTGTTTTGGATGTTTCATTACTAGTTAGCTATGTAGGATTAGTTTTATTTACTTACATATCTGTGTGTGTTGTTGTTTGTTTGTTCCTGCTGAAGGCCTATTGAGCCGAAACGTCGTTCAAATCTGTGTCGTCTACTAACCACGTAAAGCTTTCACCATACTATCTGCCCAGTAACGTGTAATATCGTAGTGAAGAGACACAAATTATAAATGGTGTCCCGTAACGTGTAATATCGTAGTGAAGAGACACAAATTATAAATGGTGTCCCGTAACGTGTAATATCGTAGTGAAGAGACACAAATTATAAATGGTGTCCCGTAACGTGTAATATCGTAGTGAAGAGACACAAATTATAAATGGTGTCCCGTAACGTGTAATATCGTAGTGAAGAGACACAAATTGTAAATGGTGTCCCGTAACGTGTAATATCGTAGTGAAGAGACACAAATTGTAAATGGTGTCCCGTAACGTGTAATATCGTAGTGAAGAGACACAAATTGTAAATGGTGTCCCGTAACGTGTAATATCGTAGTGAAGAGACACAAATTGTAAATGGTGTCCCGTAACGTGTAATATCGTAGTGAAGAGACACAAATTGTAAATGGTGTCCCGTAACGTGTAATATCGTAGTGAAGAGACACAAATTATAAATGGTGTCCCGTAACGTGTAATATCGTAGTGAAGAGACACAAATTGTAAATGGTGTACCGTAACGTGTAATATCGTAGTGAAGAGACACAAATTATAAATGGTGTACCGTAACGTGTAATATCGTAGTGAAGAAAGAGACACAAATTATAAATGGTGTCCCGTAACGTGAAATATCGTAGTGAAGAGACACAAATTATAAATGGTGTCCCGTAACGTGTAATATCGTAGTGAAGAGACACAAATTATAAATGGTGTACCGTAACGTGTAATATCGTAGTGAAGAGACACAAATTATAAATGGTGTCCCGTAACGCGTAATATCGTAGTGAAGAGACACAAATTATAAATGGTGTCCCGTAACGTGTAATATGGTAGAAAAATGAGGTTTTAAGCTTTATCATTAAACGTAGGCCGCAGGACATGGAAGTATAAGGATCATTCTCCTTCTCGTAATTACTTCCACAACTTAGTGAGTTATGTAGGAACTGGTGAATGAATGCAGTACTGCCGTAAAGTTGGTAGCAACGAGCAGGTTGTGGGGTGTAACGTACGCTCCTACATGGTTATGGTGTCAGCTTTACAAAACAATAAACAAAACAAAATTATCTTGTTTTGCCTACATGCGGCAGATTACAATAAAACGCGAACACAGAAATGAAGATAAACTAAACTACATATTCTAGAGTACCCAGAAGATTGATCAAGAAAAATGTTGCCGCAAGACACCAAAGATATACCTTAAGTTTGGCATTAGAACAAGTGGAAGACCTGGCTAGAAACATAATTTTTTTTTTTTTTTTCAGCCATGTTATGATGAAATCTTATGAAATATAAAATCTTAAAATCTGAGGTGGAAAAAGCTATAAAAACAATGAAAAGGGGAAAAGCAGCAGGACCTGAAAGCATACAGATAGAGATGATACAGGCACTTGAAGATTTTGGCATTGAAGTGATTACAGACATATGCAACGACATATACCACACAGGATACATACCAAATGAACTAAAAACATCAACTTTCATTGCATTGCCTAAAAAGAATGGTGCAGTTGAATGCAGTGACTTTAGAACAATAAGCCTAATGAGCCATGTTACAAAAATCTTGCTAAAAGTTATACAAGGAAGGATTCAGAATAAAATCAATACTGAATTAGATGAGCAGCAATTTGGATTTAGGAAAAATAGCGGGACAAAAGAAGCCATATTCTGCATGAGAACATTAATCGAAAAATACACAGAAGTAAACAAACTAATATATGCCTGCTTCATAGACTACACCAAAGCTTTTGATAGAGTTCACCACAAACAACTTATAGAATGCCTAAAAGAGATACATCTAGATGACATGGATATACGACTAATATGCAATCTATACTGGGAGCAAACAGCAATAATAAAATATAACAAAGAGTTCTCTACACCCATTGATATAAAAAGAGGAGTAAGACAAGGATGCATCCTATCACCAAGCTTGTTCAATCTATACACTGAGCAAATCTTTAAAAACATCATAGAGATGCCAGGCCTACAAATTAATGGAAAGATAATCAATAACCTAAGATATGCTGACGATACTGTACTACTAGCAGAAAATCCTAAAGACCTACAACAATTACTTAATGAAATAAACACGACAAGCAAAAAATATGGACTAGATATGAATATCAAAAAGACTAAAACTATGATCATAAACAAAGAAAATACTCAAAACCCACAAGTGGATATCAAAATTGAAGGAATAGACCTTGAGACAGTTCAGAACTATAACTACCTTGGACATACTATAACCAGTGATGGAAAATGTACAACTGAAATAAACAAAAGAATAGGAATGGCAAAAAGTAATTTTAATGTCATGAAGGACATACTAACATCAAAACAAATAACACCAGAGCTAAAACTAAGAATAGCAAAATGTTACATCTTCTCAATATTCCTATATGGTGCTGAAACATGGACATTAGACAAGAAAACAGAACAGAGAATTGAAGCCTTTGAAATGTGGATATATAGAAGAATAGGTAGAATTGGATGGAAGGAAAAGAAAACAAATGACAAAGTCTTAAAACAACTAAAAATGAAAAGAGAACTTCTGAACACAATTAGAACAAGACAAATGCGATTCTTAGACCATGTTAAAAGACACAACAGCCTACTGAAAGTGATCCTGGAGGGGAAAATACAAGGTAAAAGAGGCAGAGGCAGACCAAGATTAACATGGACGAGTAACATCAAAAGATGGACAAATCAACCGATGACAACCTGCACCATCAAAGCAAGAGATAGAGCAAAATGGCGCTCCATGGTAGCCAACCTTCGTTGCGGAGACGGCACTCAATGATGATGATGATGATGTTATGATGAAAACAGCGTTTTACAAAGGACATGCGCAACGACGCTGGGGAGATCATCTGAGTTATATAAGTCAAGGAAGAAAATGTATTCAGATGTAAAAATCACACATATCCTTGAACCCCTGGAGAAACACACATATCTACGTTCTTGTTCACCCAGTCAAATTGACCTGCATCTTCCCTCGCTACACTTTCCTACCCCCTAAGAAAATAAACAAAGAGCCTGGACACATCAGTGTCTACCTCACAAACTAGTTAATACAAGAGCCCTTAAGAAAAGCCCCTGCCACAAATTCGAGCGACCTGACAAGGGCCCAACCTGCGCTTTCTCTCCTGTTAACGTCCCACGTGATCTGGAAATGTCAGTCCGTGTGTTACGCTCGCGGGGACTGTTATCATTCGCGCTTGGTGACGTTGGTAAATCACCGTTGGATACGTTTACTGTTGATGTGATCAGTTATAGGATCTCGTCTTTCATGATTGGCTTTGTGACTAGCTAGGTAAGTCAATAGGTTCTATAGAGCTTACATGTGTTTTCAATTCTTTTTTAAAACTAGGCCTAGGTGTTTCTGATTTGGCATTTGTGCAGACTGTAAGTTTGTTTTACTAAACGATTCACTCTGTATATGCAGCATAAGCTAGATATTCGTTCACGTTTTTTCCCTTAAATTTATCTATTATTTTGACTGCGAGAATAATATATTATATATATATATATATATAACAGATATGTAATATATATTTATATATATATATGTCTATATATATTATATAAATATATATATAATATACTATATTATTAGTTCATGCAAAAGGACCAGCTATACTCCAGAAGAAATAGCGGTTATAATACGTTTTATGACAATCATCATCATCATCATGTACCCTGCCGGTTGGCGTAGGCGATCATGTCCATCCACAATCTTCTATCTACAGTGCATCTTATCAGACAATAGTAAAGTCATAAGGACGAGATGATATAAAAGAAGAGAAGGCTATGGAAGAATTTGGAGTAGAAATAATGGGCATAGCTGTTTAATCGAACTAAGACCCATAAAAGATGTACCTCAGACACCAGTCAGTAGTCACTACATATATAAACAAATGGAGTACAGAACACCAGGACTACCAGAGCAAGATGATGTCTACTATCAGCACACCAGAACTGAACAAGTAACAACTCCGAACAGATTACTAAACGTTCAAGTAGCGTCTTTTCAACGCTTTACGGCTAGAAACCTATGTTGAATGTGACTGTGACCCAGGCAAAATGAATGCTGAACATCAACTACAATCATTACCGGTACGACATTGGGACAAGATGTATGGAGACGTCTTCTTCAGTAGAAGCCTTAGGCTGACGAACTCCGTCTTCGAATTTATCAAAACTAACGTCTAGAGGTGTACGCAAAAGTCGATGGTCATAAACAACCAGAGATATGCTGATGATACAAGCTTAATCGCCAAGAGTGGAGATGAGTTATAGAATATGATTTACATTTTAGTGAAGGCGATTCTTCTTTTCATCTTCTTCTTTCCTTCCTCATTTGCCTTTTAGCGTCGAGGGGAGATATAATTTGCGGCCTTTTGCTCTTCTGTTTGCTTCTGCTGCTGTTATGTTTCCTAGTGCTTCTTAAATTCTATCGATCCATTTTTGTTGTTGTCGACTCTTGGGTCTGGTATTCTCGCAGTATTTATTGAGGGCTCGTTGTGTTGTATTTTGATCACTTTTCCTCCTAGTCACGTGACCAAAACATTTTATCTGTTGTTTCTTTATCTATTCTTTGGCGGGGCTATTCCTAGCTTTTTTCTCAGTTCTTCATTTCTGATCTTGTCTCTCATGGTGTTTCCTGTTATTTGTCTGACATATTTCACCTCAGTAGAGGTTTTTTTTTTTATTGTCCTTGCATCTAGGGTTCAGAACTGGCATTGGTAGCACAAGTTGGGATGAAGATTGTATTGTAGAGTGCCCGTTTTTCCTCTAGAGTTATTTCCTTGTTGGACAATAGTGGTGATAGTTGCCCAATGATTTGCCAAGCTGTGTTGCATCTTGAGTCTATCTCTGCCGTTTGTGAATTGTCGTTTGTCACTAAACTTCCTAGGTATTTGAATTCCTCTACTTGTTTTAGTTGCCTGCCTTCTATAGTTATGTTGATGTTCTGTTTATCTTTGGCGACATTCATGACTTCTGTTTTGTTGATGTCCATTTTCATGTTGTATTTGTGCATGTGCTGCATTATGGGCAATGTGGGGCACAATTCAGTGGACGAATTTGACAGGGGTGTTCTTGTAGATCTTCTATTATCCCATGTTCTACTGCTTGAGCGTCTGCAAATAAAAGCTCATTGATCTCCTGTCTCTGATGGGTTGGCTATCTTGCACATATAGTCCATGTATGTGATAAACAGTAGGGGAATAGTACGCACCCCTGTCTTACACCTGATCTAACTTCGAAGTGGTCCGTGCAGCCTGCTGCTGCTCTGACTGTGCCGCTGCTGTTGATGTCATCATCGGGTGTCATCTCCGCAACGAAGGTTGGCTACCATGGAGCGCCATTCTGCGCTTTCTCTTGCTTTGATGGTGCAGGCTGTCATAGGCTGGTTTGTCCATCTTTTGATGTTACTCGTCCATGTTAGTCTTGGTCGGCCTCTGCCTCTTTTACCTTGTATTTCCCCTCCAGGATTACTTTTAGTAGGCTGTTGTGTCTTTTAACATGACTCAAAAATCACATTTGTTTGAATTGTGTTTAGTAGTTCTCTTTTCATTTTTAGTTGTTTTAAGACTTCATCGTTTGTTTTCTTTTCCTTCCATCCAATTCTGCCTATTCTTCTATATATCCACATTTCAAAGGCTTCATTTCTCTGTTCTGTTTTCTTGTCTAATGTCCATGTTTCTGCACCATATAGGAATGTTGAGAAGGAATGTTGAGCTGTTGACGTAGAGATTCTTAATTAGGTTGGTGAGATGTTGGCTTACTCCGTATGTTGTTAGTATCGCCCACAGTTGTTCTCTATTTAATCTGTAGAATGCATTTTCCTGGTCAATGAAAGCCATGTACAAATTTTGGCTGTGTTCTATCATGTTTTCTGCAAACTGTATTAAGGTGAATAGTGCATCAGTACATCTTCTGTTTTTTCGGAACCCCATTTGAGATTCGATTAACTGTAGTTCTATTACTGGTCTCAGCCTTGTTTTTTCACGATTTTGGCATATAGCTTTCCTACATGGCTGAGAAGAGAGATATCTCTATATTGATTGCAGTCTCTTTTGCTTCCTTTCTTTTTCCTTATTGGTACGATGGTTGCCTGTTACTAGTCTTCTGGGGCTTTTTGTTGGTGCCATGCTGCATTGAATATTCTGTGCAGCCATGTCACTCCTGTTCCTCCTGCTGCTGCTAGTATTTCTATTGGTATGTTATGTAGCCCCGGTGCTTTATTTCTTGATGAATATTTGATTATTTCTTTGATTTCCTCTTTCATGATGTTAGGTTCAGTATTTGTGCATTCATGCATGGATTTTATTGTCTTATTGGTAGTTGGTGTCATGTTTAATAGGTCTTCAAAATATTTTTTCCATCTCTGTTGCTTATATTGGTTATTTGATATTGGCTGTCCGTCTTTGTCATTTATGAACTCAGTAGGATCATGGTTTTATTTTCTCGCTCTTATGACTTTTACTGATTTGTAGAAATCTCTTGTGGCTGTCTTGAAGTCCATGCTCATATTTTGTCCGAATTCTGTCCAATTCTTTTGCTTAGCTTCTTTGGTCAAAATTGTAACTCTTTTTCGAACTAAGACATATTTTCCTTGATTCTTATTCTCCTTCCAATGTTTAAAACAATTTCTTCTTTTCTTTAATTGCTTCTCTGATTGTTTTGTTCCACCACGGGGTGCTCTTTTCCCCTCTTTTGTCCTTAGCTTCGTTCCACAAACTGTTTTAGAGATGTTGGTTACTGTTTCCTTAAAATGTTTCCACTCTTCTTCTATTGTGCTTACTTCGTTACGAGTTTTTTAAATTCCTCTGTTAGTTTTTCTTCAGGGTTTTCCTAGATTCTTGATCTTTTAATTGTTTTTTTAAATTGTATGTTCTTTTTGCTTCGTTATATATATATATATATATATATATATATTCCCTTTGATTTTGGCTGTCTGAGTGATGGAGCGGAAGTGTAAAAAAAAACGAAGGACTTAGTTTCAACAACAAAGACAAAGAAATAGCCGCAAAAAAAAGACTTCCCATAAATGTACAATTCAAGTAAATGGGACAATATTAGTTTAATTTAGTCGACGAGTTATTCTCATTGTACGCCGGACATATCTTTAAGTGCTCATATTCCCTCCCCATTATGTCCCTCAGCGTGAGGAGACTGATGACTCCAGTTCTGTGTTGATTTGTTATTCGTCTGCATTTTCCCGCGCAGCGCTCCTTTATGGCATTCCCAGATTTGACCTGATAGTCGTGCAGTCTGAACATGGTTGTAGATTCATAATCATTGACTGAATCATCAGCGCGGCCCTGCCCCTTGAGGGCATCAAGAGTGTCAACCCGGTCCATTGCACGTCCGCCATCCACAAGCCAGCTGTTCCAGCCAGGCTGCCAGCTCATTCGTTTCCTCTCACATCGGAGTGTCCAGGAACGAAGATGAAACAGATCCCAATCAGACCTGAACTCGGGGAAGTGGTTGGTCTCGAGGCAAGATGCCGGGCGTAAAACAGAGGGCTTGTGCATTTAAATTCCGGTCGCACCATTTGGGATTTTTAGTTGTGATTTCTCTCTGTGGCAACCACTCTTGGTTTCAGCAGCGAGGTCCCGCTTGAAATGTCAATTACTCATCCACAGAAAAATAAGTGTAACATAAAAGACAGAGTTATCTGCCTGTACTGCGAGGGACCAGAGCCTCGGTAGCTGAGTGGTTAGTGTGCTCGCTTCCTGACCAGAAGGGTCCGGGTTCGATCTCCAGCAGTGACGGATTTTTTTCGGACTGACAAGGCTCCGGGGTTTACCCAGCCTCTAAAAATGGGTACCAGAGATTTTTCTGGGAAGTAAAGGTGGCCTGGCGTGATACCTACCACATCACCCAAAAATGTGCCGTGGTTATAGAAAAATATTGTCACTAACACCATATTCCCCATACATCTAGCAAGGCGTGAAGGGAACCTTTACTTCTTTTTTATTTACTGCGAGGGACCCCTCTGCACACGGCTGCCATGGAACAACGGATTAACACGCAAAATTCAGTTCCTAGTTTCTATGGACTTCGCCACAGGTGAAAGCTGGCGAACGCAAAAAAGAAAAAAAGAAAGACATGAGTTCTTTAGTGACTCTCTAACCACTGTCTTCGTGCTCAGCCTCCTTCGATTTTTCTGAGCAAACTCCATCGAATCTCTCAGAACGTAGACTTGAGTAAAGATTATGTTTCTAGCAGGTTATTGCCTTAGTTACTGTTATGATCTCCGTGATTAAGCTACCGTGAAGGCATCACTTTCCTCCTTTACTGTTCTTCCTTTGACATGGACCATGAAACCATCACTTTCCTCCTTTACTGTTCTTCCTCTGACATGGACCATGAAACCATCACTTTCCTCTTTTACTGTTCTTCCTCTGACCTGGACCATGAAACCATCACTTTCCTCCTTTACTGTTCTTCCTCTGACCTGGACCATGAAACCATCACTTTCCTCTTTTACTGTTCTTCCTCTGACCTGAACCATGAAACCATAACTTTCCTCCTTTACTGTTCTTCCTTTGACCTGGACCATGAAACCATAACTTTTCTCCTTTACTGTTCTTCCTTTGACCTGGACCATGAACCATCACTTTCCTCCTTTACTGTTCTTCCTCTTACCTAGACCACGAAACCATCACTTTCCTCCTTTACTGTTCTTCCTCTGACATGGACCATGAAACCATCACTTTCCTCCTTTACTGTTCTTCCTCTGACCTGGACCATGAAACCATCACTTTCCTCCTTTACTGTTCTTCCTCTTACCTAGACCATGAAACCATCACTTTCCTCCTTTACTGTTCTTCCTCTGACATGGACCATGAAACCATCACTTTCCTCTTTTACTGTTCTTCCTCTGACCTGGACCATGAAACCATCACTTTCCTCCTTTACTGTTCTTCCTCTGACCTGGACCGTGAAACCATCGCTTTCCTCCTTTACTGTTCTTCCTCTGACCTTGAAACCATCACTTTCCACCTTTACTGTTCTTTCTCTGACCTGGACCATGAAACCATCACTTTCCACCTTTACTGTTCTTCCTCTGACCTGGACCATGAAACCATCACTTTCCACCTTTACTGTTCTTTCTCTGACCTGGACCATGAAACCATCACTTTCCACCTTTACTGTTCTTCCTCTGACCTGGACCATGAAACCATCACTTTCCACCTTTACTGTTCTTTCTCTAACCTGGACCATGAAAGCCCACGATCTGTGACTGTGCCGAGCAACGGATCCATCACTGTCAATAATTACCGAAATCTCAGATGAATTTTCATTTATCAAGACATGCACCTCTGCCTCCATGGCTACATGGTTTTGTTGTCTCCATTCTCTGTTTAAAGTGATGCAAATCGACAAGAACGTAGAGCACTGCTGGCACCATTTCACTCTTCCCCGGTTTCAATGCCCCAATGTGGACAAATCTTTTGAACAATGTCCTCAGTACGCGCCATCCATGATCTTCCTCTTTTGAGCCTGATGCCCTTTCTCCTACCAATCTCACTATGTAGTGGATGTCGTACATCAGCACTTTCTCCTACCAATCTCCTTATGTAGTGGATGTCGTACATCAGCACTTTCTCCTACCAATCTCCTTATGTAGTGGATGTCGTACATCAGCACTTTCTCCTACCGATCTCACTATGTAGTGGATGTCGTACATCAGCACTTTCTGCTACCGATCTCACTATGTAGTGGATGTCGTACATCAGCACTTTCTCCTACCGATCTAACTATGTAGTGGATGTCGTACATCAGCACTTTCTCCTACCGATCTCACTATGTAGTGGATGTCGTACATCAGCACTTTCTCCTACCGATCTCACTATGTAGTGGATGTCGTACATCAGCACTTTCTGCTACTGATCTCACTATGTATTGGATGTCGTACATCAGCACTTTCTCCTACCGATCTCACTATGTAGTGGATGTCGTACATTAGCATTTTCTGCTACCGATCTCACTATGTAGTGGATGTCGTACATCAGCACTTTCTGCTACCGATCTCACTATGTAGTGGATGTCGTACATCAGCACTTTCTGCTACCGATCTCACTATGTAGTGGATGTCGTAATCAGCACTTTCTACTACCAATCTCCTTATGTAGTGGATGTTTTATATCAGTACTTTCTCCTATCAATCTCCTTATGTAGTGAATGTTGTACATCAGCATTTTCTCCTATCAATATCCTTATGTAGTGGATGTTGTACATCAGCATTTTCTCCTATCAATCTCCTTATGTAGTAGATGTCGTACATCAGCATTTTCTCCTATCAATCTCCTTATGTAGTGGATGTCGTACATCAGCACTTTCTCCTACCAATCTCCTTATGTAGTGGATGTTGTACATCAGCACTTTCTCCTACCAATCTCCTTATGTAGTGTATGTCGTTCATCAGCACTTTCTCCTACCAATCTCCTTATGTAGTGGATGTTGTACATCAGCACTTTCTCCTACCAATCTCCCTATGTAGTGGATGTTGTACATCAGCACTTTCTCCTACCAATCTCCTTATGTAGTGGATGTTGTACATCAGCACTTTCTCCTACCAATCTCCTTATGTAGTGTATGTCGTTCATCAGCACTTTCTCCTACCAATCTCCTTATGTAGTGGATGTTGTACATCAGCACTTTCTCCTACCAATCTCCCTATGTAGTGGATGTTGTACATCAGCACTTTCTCCTACCAATTTCCTTATGTAGTGGATGTTGTACATCAGCACTTTCTCCTACCGATCTCACTATGTAGTGGATGTTGTACATCAGCACTTTCTCCTACCAATCTCCCTATGTAGTGGATGTTGTACATCAGCACTTTCTCCTACCGATCTCACTATGTAGTGGATGTCGTACATCAGCACTTTCTCCTACCGATCTCACTATGTATTGGATGTTGTACATCAGCACTTTCTCCTACCGATCTCCCTATGTAGTGGATGTTATACATCAGCACTTTCTCCTACCAATCTCCCTATGTAGTGACTGTTGTACATCAGCACTTTCTCCTACCAATCTCCCTATGTAGTGGATGTTGTACATCAGCACTTTCTCCTACCAATCTCCCTATGTAGTGGATGTTGTACATCAGCACTTTCTCCTACCAATCTCCCTATGTAGTGGATGTTATACATCAGCACTTTCTCCTACCAATCTCCCTATGTAGTGACTGTTGTACATCAGCACTTTCTCCTACCAATCTCCCTATGTAGTGACTGTTGTACATCAGCACTTTCTCCTACCAATCTCCCTATGTAGTGACTGTTGTACATCAGCACTTTCTCCTACCAATCTCCCTATGTAGTGACTGTTGTACATCAGAACTTTCTCCTACCGATCTCCCTATGTAGTGGATGTTATACATCAGCACTTTCTCCTACCAATCTCCCTATGTAGTGACTGTTGTACATCAGCACTTTCTCCTACCAATCTCCCTATGTAGTGGATGTTGTACATCAGCACTTTCTCCTACCAATCTCCCTATGTAGTGACTGTTGTACATCAGCACTTTCTCCTACCAATCTCCCTATGTAGTGACTGTTGTACATCAGCACTTTCTCCTACCAATCTCCCTATGTAGTGACTGTTGTACATCAGCACTTTCTCCTACCAATCTCCCTATGCAGTAGATGTTGTACATCAGCACTGACTCGGAGGTAAGCACGTGTTCGGGACATATTTATTCTTCCTGTGATGCTGGGAAAATCAAGGAGATACCGTATCGCCCTGCAAGGGGTAGCTGTCGAGCATCCAAGTACGATGCATATGGCCTCAGTTGGTATTATCTTCTCCTTAGCGCTCACCCGTTAAGTAGGCGTTCATGAGTTGTGTCGCTAGTTTACATCAATGCCGCGATATCAGCGCATTTCGGCCCGACACATCCATCATCTGCTTGGATGAGTAGATTTGCTTAAAAATTTTTGCCTGGAGAGCGGTCATTTTTTGGGTCTACTTTTTTCGATTTTTGCGGGTTCTTCCTAAGATTTTTCCTAAGGGTTCATTACCATGCGTGAGTACATACGGGATCGCCTGTTTTTTTCAGATTCGCCAGAGGGTTAGACATTGGATCTCCATACCCGGAAACGGGGATGGGAGGGAGGAGGGATGTGAAGCCAGAAGACATCATAGGGTTCGATTTTTTTCAAATTTCCACAGCCTGCGGTGGGGATCGAACTCAGAACTTTCTTGTCCAAAGGCCAACCGTACTTCTTTATTTCCAGTCCCCCTATTTTGTATTCGTTCCAGTCTTTAAAACACGCCTGTGGTTGAGAGAATAGCCAAATAGAACCATGTTAAAACAGGTTTCTGAATTCAAGAGACTGACCTGTATTTAATTTCAAATGGTAGATGTACAACACACACTAAGAAAAACAACAACTGAATTAGATTGAAAAGAAATAAAATGCATAAGGTGCGATATAACAAAAGACTGTAAATTAGGTGTGTTGTTAACATTTCTGTTTCGATTCATCAGGTACAACAAAGAACACATTTAAAAGAAAAAAAGCAATTAAGATATAAGTTTATAAAGACAAAAACCAAATAAATATACTCTAAGATAAACATTCTTTTCTTTTCTTTTTTTTTTCAAAATGCACATTCCCCTTGTCACAGGGCGTGTACACAAATCCTGAGACACAATCAATATTAATCTAAAAAGATCTTTATTGTTATTGATAGTTTCATTGTTTTGTTTGTTAAAACATTGTTTTATGAGCTTCCGTGTTCTGCTACCGTGACCTCCTATTGTTGCAGGTTTGCTTTCATATTTAATATCTTCTCGCTCAGCTATCTAAATGTAAAACAGACTCCCTGTAATATTTTTTTGTGTTTAACATTTTTTTCCAGATGGAATTTCTGCTGTTAGGTCTTAGATCTCTAGTTTTGCTTTTCATGATAGCTATGTCAATCATGACGTCATTCATCACTCTTACCTGACAACACACTACCATCAGCATACTCCAGGTTCTTCATTTTATAAGCGTCGCCGGATATTGTGGGTATGTTCTCTATATTATCTCATTATTTAAATAGTATGAGAACTAGAGACATATCCAATAGGTCGTAAAGGGTGAAAAATGTCACACATACCTGGAGTTTTGTATTAAGTATATGGCTTGAGAGTACGGTGATAGGAAACTAGTTATACAGAGCTTCGCAGCAGGTGACAATCTGATCGTCGGCAATGGACACATCAAGCAAGTTTTTCAATCCTTACATTTTGTAACACTCTAGGGGTGGAGTAACAGTGTTGTAGAGTGAAAAGATCATAGTAGCAGCGTTGAAGAGTAACAAGATAACAGTAGCAGTGTTGTATAGTAACAAGATCATAGTAGCAGTGTTGTAGAGTAACAAGATCATAGTAGCAGTGTTGTGGTGTAACAAGATCATCGTAGCAGTGTTGTAGAGTAACAAGATTATAGTAGCAGTGTTGTATATTGACAAGATCATAGTAGCAGTGTTGTAGAGTAACAAGATCATAGTAGAAGTGTTGTAGAGTAACAAGATCATAGTAGCAGTGTTGTATAGTGACAAGATCATAGTAGCAGTGTTGTAGAGTAACAAGATTATAGTAGCAGTGTTGTAGAGTAACAAGATCATAGTAGCAGTGTTGTATAGTGACAAGATCATAGTAGCAGTGTTGTAGAGTAACAAGATTATAGTAGCAGTGTTGTATAGTGACAAGATCATAGTATCAGTGTTGTAGAGTAACAAGATTATAGAAGCAGTGTTGTAGAGTAACAAGATCATAGTAGCAGTGTTGTATAGTGACAATATCATAGTAGCAGTGTTGTAAAGTAACAAGATTATAGTAGCAGTGCTGTAAAGTAAAAAGATTATAGTATCAGTGTTGTAGAGTGACAAGATAATAGTAGCAGTGTTGTAGAGTGACAAGATCATAGTAGCAGTGTTGTAGAGTGACAAGATCATAGTAGCAGTGTTGTAGAGTGACAAGATCATAGTAGCAGTGTTGTAAAGTAACAAGATTATAGTAGCAGTGTTGTAGAGTAACAAGATTATAGTAGCAGTGTTGTCAAGTAACAAGATCATAGTAGCAGTGTTGTAGAGTAACAAGATTATAGTAGCAGTGCTGTAAAGTAACACGATTATAGTAGCAGTATTGTAGAGTATCAAAATCATAGTATCAGTGTTGTAGAGTAACAAGATTATAGTAGCTGTGTTGTAGAGTGACAAGATTATAGTAGCAGTGCTGTAAAGTAACAGGATCATAGTAGCAGTGTTGTGTAGTGACAAGATCATAGTAGCAGTGTTGTAGAGTAACAAGATCATAGTAGAAGTGTTGTAGAGTAACAAGATCATAGTAACAGTGTTGTATAGTGACAAGATCATAGTAGCAGTGTTGTATAGTGACAAGATCATAGTAACAGTGTTGTAGAGTAACAAGATCATAGTAACAGTGTTGTATAGTGACAAGATCATAGTAGCAGTGTTGTATAGTGACAAGGTCATAGTAACAGTGTTGTAGAGTGACAAGATCATAGTAGCAGTGTTGTATAGTGACATGATCATAGTAGCAGTGTTGTAGAGTAACAAGACCATAGTAGCAGTGTTGTAGAGTAACAAGACCATAGTAGCAGTGTTGTAGAGTAACAAGATCATAGTAGCAGTGTTGTAGCGTAACAAGATCATAGTTGCAGTGTTGTAGTATATTGACAAGACCGTAGCACCAGTGTTGAAAATGAACTAGGCATTGTCGTCAGTGCCATGGGGAGATACGTCTTTAGATGCAGAGCTTGAGGTTATAGGTCTAATGTAGCAATGTTGTGGGAAAACAAAGCTATTGCCTCAGTTCGCGAATTGACAAGACTAAAGTGACAATAGCTTGAAGTGACGTGTCAAGGCCATAACAGTATTGTAGAGATTGACAAGCAAGACCATTTCACGAGCGCTATATCTTCCATTCATAAAAAAGGCATGATGAGTATCCATTTTTCACTTTTTTTTTCTTTCAATTGTACTTCTTTCAAATACCTTCAGTTTTTGCCATTTGCCTTATGTCATTTTGAGTAAGCTTGCAGTGATTTCATTTAAATCATCCAACGATTTATGAGCGTTTAACTTATAACTAATTCAGTAATGTATCTGTATTTATTGTAAATTATTTCAGTAATTTATTTATATTTAATGTTAACTATTTCAGTAACTCATCTGTGTTTATTAACTAATCCAGCTATATAAGTATGTTAACTTGTAACTATCCCAGTCAGTTGTGTATGTTAGCGTTTAACTATTTCAGTCAGTTGTGCGTGTTAACTTTTAGCTTATGGTGATCATTTTTTCCCCATTGTTTTCGAGGACATTTGTCATATTATTATACATTTCAGATGATTTTTTTGCTTATTTCTGAGACTGCCCCACAAAATCTGGGACGAACGATATATATATATTTATATATGTGTGTGTGTGTGTGCATATATATATATATATATATATATATATATATATACATACATATATATATATATATATATATATATATATATATATATATATATATATATATATATACGCCTTGCGCAATATGAAAGCAGGAAAAGCTCCTGGACCAGATAATATAACTAAAGACGAGATTGAAGCCATGGGTGATTTTGGAATAGAAATAATAACAAAAATATTGAATGAATCTACAACAGCGGATATTACCAGACGACATGCTCAAATTAATATTCATAGCCCTACCAAAGAAATCGGGTGCGATTGAATGCGATGATCATCGCACAATAAGCCTAATGTGTCATATGACTAAGATATTACAAAGAATCATCATGCGAAGGGTGCGAAACAAAATCAGTCCAGAAATTAGCGATGAACAGTGTGGTTTTGTTAGAGATAAAGGAACAAGCAATGTCATTTATATCATGCGATCTCTAGTAGAAAGAGCCACAGAGGTGAAAACAGATCTATACTTATGTTTCATAGATTACACCAAGGCATTTGACAAAGTAAAGCACAAAGAAATAATCAACATTTTAGAAAGCATAAACGTAGACAGCAAAGATCTAAGAATAATAAAGAACATGTGCTGGCAACAAACAGCGGCCATAAGAACTGGAAATCAATTGGGAATGTTTCAACAAATAAAACAGGGTGTTAGACAAGGTTGTGTGCTGTCATCAGATTTATTTAATATTTATAGTGAGATTATTTTACGATCCATAAGGGGCATGCCTGGAATAACAATTGGAGGTCATAATATAAATAATCTAAGGTATGCTGATGATACCGTCTTAATCGCTAAGAGTGAAAATGAGCTACAAGAAATGTTGGACATTATAGTTAAAGAAAGCAAAAATAAAGGACTCAGCCTTAATAGTAAAAAGACAGAGGTGATGGTAAGAACAAAGAAAAAGACATCACCTCAGTGCAAAATAAAGACAAGTGAAACAATATTAAAACAGGTAAATGAATTTAAATATTTGGGAACTTTGTTAACCTCAGACGGAAGATGTACAAAAGAGGTGAGATGCAGAATGGCTCAGGCAAAGGCAGCTTTCCAAAAAATGAGGAAAATACTATGCAATCCATTTTTGACAATAGAAACAAGAAAAAGAGTTCTTAAATGTTACGTAGAGCCAGTCTTAACATATGGATGCGAATCATGGACAATAGGACAACGGACAAGAAAACCACTGGAGTCTGTAGAAATGTGGTTTTACAGAAGAATGTTAAGAGTACCATGGGCAGCTAAGTAGAATAATGAAGATGTTCTGAGAGAGGTCAAAGCAAAAAAGAGAGCTAATTTTCAATATTAGGAAGAAACTATCATCATTTTTTGGCCATGTAATGAGAAGAGAACAATTGGAATATATTGTAACAACTGGAAAAATTGAGGGACGAAGAGATAGAGGGAAGCAAAGAGAAAAAAAAATAACAGACAGCTTAAGAGAATGGCTTGGCAGAAGGTCAACAACAGAAATGACAAATAGCTGCCGAGATCGAAAGTTGTGGAGAGACATGATCACCTACGCCACTAGGCCCGGTACTTGATGATGATGAATAATTGCTTAAACTCCTGTCCAGCAAATTCACAGAAGTCTTTTAGGCGTTCTACAAGAACCGTGTAATTGTGAAAGTATCCAAATATTTTTGTTACAATCACTTCCATATCCATAGGCATGGAATCAAACGCTGTTTTTGCACAATTGTGAATTATGCGTGCGCTGCAATCAAGACCCATTATGTGTCTGTTTAACTTGGACTTTATTTTAGTTATGACATTATCTCTCCCTTTCCTCAACAAGCCTCCAAAGTTTGTATTTGTAATGTCTGCTGAGAGTCCAACAATCTTTTTGTTTAAGTCAAAATTATCAATTGCTTTCAACAATACGATAAATGTTATTGCAGCGAGTTGGCAGATTTTTGAAAATGTATTCAGGGGTTTGAACATAAATGTTTGTTCACAGTTCGTTAACCTTCGCTGTAGATAAAGTTGTTAATTTGATGGCTTAGTTTGTGACATTGGTAGCTAAGGACCTAACTTGTGCAAACGGATGACATTGGCAAGGATCATTTTGAATCTATGAAGTGGGCTCATTTTGTGTTTAACTCAAAAGCATATGTGCTTTTTAACCAAAGAACTTTTTTTTTTGGGACTCAATGAAAATATCCCCGATGGAAGAATAAATTGTACTATTAGTCACATAAATGATTCGCTTCCAGAGGTTTATGATGTAAACAAAGCAGTTTTGTCATTGCAAGTGAATAATGTCCACACCTATAACTGGTCAGGATTGTGTAGCAGCAGCAGCTTTATAGCGAACACAGAAAACATCACAGGATTGTGCTGTTCTGAAACAGCTATGCCATGCTACCCTAGAATTGCCTTTAATGGGATTACTGTGACCACAAACCACTCTCCATGTGTGTGCCACGTATTTACACCCCTGAAAGAAATTCTGAATATAACAACATCATGTGCCGTCTGTGATATTAATGACCACATACCAGGAGCCTCCACTATGATTGATACAACTGTTGCACCAAGCACTTCATCAGCAAAGCCATATCTATGGAATGTTCATCTGACATTGTTCTTGAATGATGTCCAAGTTAATGAGACATCACAATCGTGTGGCGGCAGCTACAAGAAGGGAGCGGAGAACATCATCAATTGTGTTTTTACTAACTACAGGTCATGTGGTTTCTGTTGGATTGGAAATGATAACTTACCACCACTGTGTGTCTATATGGTTGGAATTGGAGTCATCAATGATGGCCTAACATCATAAAGTGCTACGACGATCATCATTTTCGGGAGAACGTGAACTCCCATGGTATATGGTGGATAGGCGGCAGGAACCATTGAAGGCTATGTCTGAAAAGTGTTCCTTCTTGCAGTTTCCTCATATTCCAAGTCCGGCTTGTTGCAGGAGCTACTGAGTTAAGTGCTCTGTGCACACCGTGAGCTGTGTGTCTCATCCGTTTTGATCCTGCTTCGATATCCCGCTTGTTTACGATGAATGGTGATATCGTATGACGGGGAACAGTTGACTGTGTTCACTTTCTGCGCGGTTTCGCCTTATGTCTTTTGGCGTGTGCTGAGACTGCTACGATGGAGACTACAGTTACCTTTCTTTGTTTGGGAGATGAGTTAGTAATTCGGATGATTCCACTGGCACGGGCGGTTGAGCAATTATGGATTTTAATTCGTTTGCTGTGAGACCGAGGCCTTCCATAGCCAATAACAATAACAATTGTTCAGATATTATGTCGGACGTTTCTCCTGGGATATCTATGAAAGCAATCAGTTTGGTCTTTACTGGAGTTTCCAGCTCATAAGCCTGAAAATAACCAACTAAAATAGGAAGTAGCTTAACATGATGTATCGCAAGACAATGTTACGAAGCTGACATATTTGAGGTCATTTTTTAGTTCATCAATAGCCCAAGGAGCAAAAACATTGGTAATTATAAATTCACACTTTGTTCTTGCACAGGAAAATTGTTTCGTTGAAAATTTCTTTTGTAGAATTGTACAATCCATACTGCGGAAACTATGATTATGAAGTACAGTATGATATGCGAAGGTTTCTTCATGAACAGCTGGACTGTATTCATCTTTTGAGGGTTCTTTTTTACAAAAATAATTTGTCATACACCCAGACTGAGACTTACAAAGCAGCACATCCTTATGATTTTTTGCCTGTCATTAGTTATTGATGTCCTTCCACCACTTGCTATAGAAAAATTTGAACTACATATATTACATTTCACTAGCGTTCCATCCTCTAAAATTGGTTGTATAATAAATGGAAATTCAGCTTTCAGCGAATCACTAAAATGGCACTTACGTTTTTTGGAAAGCATTGTTTTTATGCAACAGACGTCCACTGATCACAAATAGAAAACACGACTGTCATTACACTCGAACTGATTTGAAAATTGGCCGGGAAAGATACTTTGGCGGGAGATGTCCGGAAAGGCAGGGGTGGGGAGAGAGAGTGTCTGTTTTTTTTGTTTACATTAAACCCATCCCGATATAAGTCAGTGGATGGAATAGAAGTGACGTAGCACCGCGCTTCAAGAGTTCAAAGAGCTATCTCCGACACAACGCGTCCAAGTCTCTTTTATCTTCCTGCTAATGCCGCTCAGTCTGGGATAAAGAAACACAACTCAGTAACGTCCTGAATCCTAGTGATTATTTTAAAAGATGGCCGATTCCGTGTATGAACATTTATTTATTCACTGAAATCGGGGACAAATTTCTTTCGGGGACAACTTCTACACTTTCGACTGTCCCCGAAAATCGCGGACGAATGGTCACCTTATTTTAGCTATTTCAGTCAATTATACATGTTAACATATTTCTATTCTAATCATTTATATGTGTTTGCTATTGGCGGTTTCAGCCATACATTTACAGTTGTCAAACAGTGTATAGATGTTGTGGGAAAATCCAAGATCCCGCTGTGCAATAAGAGAGAGATGCTAAGTCTATAAATTCAGCAACTCTGCTCTGTAACCATGTGAGACTTATACACTGATAACTCTGCTCTGTAACCATGTGAGACTTATACACTGATAACTCTGCTCTGTAACCATGTGAGACTTATACACTGATAACTCTGCTCTGTAACCATGTGAGACTTATACACTGATAACGCTACTCTGTAACCATGTGAGACTTATACACTGATAACGCTACTCTGTAACCATGTGAGACTTATACACTGATAACTACTCTGTAATTATGGGAGACTTATACACTGATAACGCTACTCTGTAACCATGTGAGACTTATACACTGATAAGGCTACTCTGTAACCATGTG
The DNA here is from genome assembly GCA_032433765.1 of Megaustenia siamemsis. Taxonomy (NCBI): domain Eukaryota; kingdom Metazoa; phylum Mollusca; class Gastropoda; order Stylommatophora; family Ariophantidae; genus Megaustenia; species Megaustenia siamemsis. The sequence continues at coordinate 74,055,766 of JAVIAB010000073.1, read as the reverse complement.
AGACTTATACACTGATAACTCTGCTCTGTAACCATGTGAGACTTATACACTGATAACGCTACTCTGTAACCATGTGAGACTTATACACTGATAACTCTACTCTGTAATTATGGGAGACTTATACACTGATAACTACTCTGTAACCATGTGAGACTTATACACTGATAACTACTGTGTAACCATGTGAGACTTATACACTGATAACGCTACTCTGTAACCATGTGAGACTTATACACTGATAACTCTACTCTGTAATTATGGGAGACTTATACACTGATAACTACTCTGTAACCATGTGAGACTTATACACTGATAACTACTGTGTAACCATGTGAGACTTATACACTGATAACGCTACTCTGTAACCATGTGAGACTTATACACTGATAACTCTACTCTGTAATTATGGGAGACTTATACACTGATAACTACTCTGTAACTATGGGAGGCTTATACACTGATAACTACTCTGTAATTATGGGAGACTTATAAATTGATAACTACTCTGTAATTATGGGAGACTTATAAATTGATAACTACTCTGTAATTATGGGAGACTTATACACTGATAACTACTCTGTAACCATGTGAGACTTATACACTGATAACTACTGTGTAACCATGTGAGACTTATACACTGATAACGCTACTCTGTAACCATGTGAGACTTATACACTGATAACTCTACTCTGTAATTATGGGAGACTTATACACTGATAACTACTCTGTAACCATGTGAGACTTATACACTGATAACTACTGTGTAACCATGTGAGACTTATACACTTATAACGCTACTCTGTAACCATGTGAGACTTATACACTGATAACTCTACTCTGTAATTATGGGAGACTTATACACTGATAACTACTCTGTAACTATGGGAGACTTATACACTGATAACTACTCTGTAATTATGGGAGACTTATAAATTGATAACTACTCTGTAATTATGGGAGACTTATAAACTGATAACTACTCTGTAATTATGGGAGACTTATACATTGATAACTACACTGTAATTATGGGAGACTTATACACTGATAACTCTGCTTTGTAACCAGTTAGAGAAGAGAAATCATTTGCCCTGTTAAATAAAGTTCATGGATAGACTTCCTTCCCTCTCATTCTTTCGACCACATACTCCCATTTTGGTTAAGTTTTCCAAGGTTGCCACCAGAATCTGAGTGCTTGTACCCCTTAACTCCCGCCGCCGTGTGCTAGTCACTGTATTCAAGTGTTCCTAGTGATGTGTGTCTCTAATAACTCGTTAAAAAAAAAAAAAAAAAAAAAAAAAAAAAAAAAAAAAAATTACGTCATCGTAATGGGCAATGTGGTGTTAATGTCATTTTTTTTTTTTAAATGAGCAACGATAAATGTTATTACGTAGGCCGCCCTGCTTTTCCAGAAAACAAATCTGGTACCCATTTAAGGTCAGGGTAACCTGAGAGCCCATTGGTTGGGATCTATCTTGAACTATTGTCCTCAGTAGTTCAATACCCTAACCACTGAACTACCACCCCTTGTAACTTAATATGAAAAAAAACACACACAATAAAGTATTAAACATTTATATCGATAGAGAGACAAGACAAATTATGACGTTTCGATCAAGGCCTTCGTCAGGTATAAGGAAACGAATATAATAAAACCACGACTACTTCATCATCATCATCATCACGTGCCGTATCCGCAACGAAAGTTGGCTACCATGCAGCGCCATTCTGCTCTGTCTCATGCTTTGATGGTGCAGGTTGTCATAGGCTGATTTGTCCATCTTTTGATGTTACTCGCCCATGTTAGTCTTGGTCTGCCTCTGCCTCTTTTACCTTGTATTTTCCCCTCCAAGATTACTTTTAGTAGGCTGTTGTGTCTTTTAACATGGCCCAAAAATCGCATTTGTCTTGTTTGAATTGTGCTTAAAAGATTTCTTTTCATTTTTAGTTGTTTTAAGACTTCATCGTTTGTTTTCTTTTCCTTCCATCCAATTCTACCTATTCTTCTATATATCCACATTTCAAAGGCTTCAATTCTCTGTTCTGTTTTCTTGTCTAATGTCCATGTTTCTGCACCATATAGGAATATTGAGAACATGTAACATTTTGCAATTCTTAGTTTTAGTCCTGGTGTTATTTGTTTTGATGCTAGTATATTCTTCATGACATTAAAATTACTTTTTGCCATTCCTATTATTTTGTTTATTCCAGTTGCACATTTTCCACTGGTTATAGTATGCCCAAGGTAGTTGTAGTTCTGAACTGTCTCCAGGTCTATTCCTTCAATTTTAATATCCACTTGTGGGTTTTGAGTATTTTCTTTGTTTATGGTCATAGTTTTAGTCTTTTTGATATAAACGAATACTTAGCTTCGTTAAATCATGACGAGGTTTGCCGCTGAATAATGGGGGTCGTGATAAAGAAAATGGACTGACAAGGTCGAGCCAAGTCAAGGAACAGTGGTCAAGGCCGTGTGCATGCTGATCACATGATATAATCAATGGATAGGACATCCAGGACCATTTAGGAGCAGACAAATGCAACAAAAATTAGAATGACCCCTGAAAATAGATGAAATAAAGAGTAGCAAGGGGGTTGGGGTAGGGGAATTCAGAGGTGCCGAAGAGGGAGAATGGAGGTGGGGGAGGGGAAGACTGTTAGAATTTCCGGGAATGAAAGTGTGTGTGTGTGTGTGTGAGAGAGACAGAGAGAGAGAGAGAGAGAGAGAGAGATAGAGAGAGAGAGAAGGTAGAGAAAAAAAGAAGAAAGGGATTAAAGAAAACAGTGAAAATAATTCAGCCCTCTCGGATTTGGAGTGTCGAACCGGGTTATGAGTTGGTTTTCAAATTCGAACCGGATGTGGGTGTCGATTGGCCAGGAGACGATTCCAGTGATCTGAAAACATGATGCAGCAAGTGGGACCTGATGAAACATTAGACATCAAGTTTTAGATGAATGTTAACTTGATTCTAAGGTAATGGAAAGTCGCCTTTAGTTAGCAGTTGTAGCGAGAGGGTAAGACGGGTGTAATAATTATACTAAAAAGGATGAAAAGAAAAAAAATAAAATGCAAAGAAAATAGAAGAAAGAAGAGGTAGAGAACAAAAGGAAAGTAAAAATAACATGGAAAAAAATTAACAAACAAAACAAGAGAAGAGAATACCATAATAAAAAGAAGAGAATAGGACACATGACGAGAACAGAAATAAATGAGATTAGAGAAAGCAACAAAAAAGAACAGAGAATGAAAATGATACCGAGGTAAACACCCAATGCTGGTATCATTGTATCATGTACACTTCCTCTTTGCCAACCAAAGGAATGCTGTAGACATCTTCATTTTCTGATACGAGAACGTAATAATAAAAAAAATGGTCTATTGTTTCATTGCATTACCTGTGTGCCTACATTTACGTTGTTGTGCCTGCTCTCTACCTGATCATTATTTCTGCTGTGTCATTAGGCCACTGCTGCGTGGGAAAGAACCAGCTTGCCTAGTCTGGTGAACAGTGCGTTTATTTAAAGATCCTGCAGTTGACAGAGGACAAACACCACCTTGGAGAAGTCGCGTTCTTGTCCAAGAGATCACAGCACGTTCTTTTTTAAAATGTGCTGAAGTTGTCTTGGAGATCAAATAGAAGTGAGTGTGAGCTTGTCATAGCCTATTGTGTCATGTCCTCTATCTTCATGTGTCTTTAGCGTGGAGAGGAAATGAAGATAGACACCGTACATAATATGTACGTGCAAGACCACTGCACAGACGGAGGAAACATGGAAAATTAAATATAAAATTGTAGGTGATTTCCTACTTTAGCGTCTTTCTGCTAAACGAGTGATTTCCCCTGATTGACCGCGCGTATTTGAATATATCAACTGCTTCTAGTTTTTGTTCATTCAGTTTTATTTTTTCAACTAGTTTAGGGTATTCCGAAATTTACTCCTAAAGACGATAAACTAGGAAATTACCAAATTGCATGTATCAGTTTTATTAAATAGGAGACAGTGCACAATTATAAACATTTCGGTAACAAGTCACCCTCTCGACGCTGAAAGGCAGATGAGGAAGGAAAGAAGAAGAAGAATATAACAAGCCTTCGGCAGTCTGACAAGACAACATTCACACGCAATACGATCAGACAAGATAGATTTTTACTTAGCTTCAGTCCGAGCCTTGTTTAGACATCGCCACGGGGTCCATAGACGAAGAGTTGGGAGAAAACGGACCGATCTTGATAGAAACGTATAGCCTGCTTGTAGTATATTAATGTGTTAATGCATGCCAATCAAACAAGAGACAATCAATCGTTAGAGATCATATGAATGTGGCTTTATAGAAGGATATTGAGAATGCCAAGCACAGCTAAAAAGAGTAATGAGAGCGTTCTGAGAGAGGCCAAAGGAAGCAGAGAAATGCATTTCCATTTTCAGGAGAAAACATTCATTTTAGTCCATATTAAGAGATTGGAACAGCTGAAATATGCCGTGACGGCAGTAACATTTGAGGAAATAAGAGATCGAGAGAAAGAGAAGATGTCAGTTTACAACAATTGTTTGTTAGGAAATCAACAAGAGAAACAATAGACAACTTTAGAGATAAAATGTTGTGGAAGACATAATCACCTATACCATCAGGTATGGTACTTGATAATAATGATAATGATGACGTTGATGAATGTTTGAATTTGAGCTGCGTTGGATGTTTCGCTAACCTATTGTTTGGGATATGTTTCTTTCTATTTATTAAATCTAATGTTGCTTGTTGTGGCATGTTGTGTCTGGTTGTAGAAAAGTCTAATCAATTCTTTCTGAATGTAATTTAGAACTGGTTTTTGTGCATGCTCATTTCCATATATTTTTCCATTTCTGAGTTTGAATCTTCCTGTTACAGTCAGTGATGTCCCTTATTTATTTATATTCAAAGTGAACCAATGCTAATATTGCCAACATTGTTTGTTGAACCACAAATATTCAGAACATCAAAACTAGAAATAACGACATATAAAAGGGATAAAGGTGTCCCAATTGCAGTATTTTACTGCCATAGGGGAGTGTAGTGTAGAGCCTCCATTTACCATAGGTACATCTTTTGACAGAGCGCGGCCCAGTGTTCTTTCTGTCAATATCATCAAGTACCGGGCCTGCTGGCGTAGGTGATCATGTCTCTCCACAACTTTCGATCACGACATTTATTTATCATTTCTGTTGTTGACCTTCTGCCAAGCCATTCTCTTAAGCTGTCTGGTATCTTTTCTCTATGCTTCACTCTATCTCTTCGTCCCTCAATTTTTCCAGTTGTTACAATATATTCCAGCTGTTCTCTTCTAATTACATGGCCAAAAAATGATGATTGTTTCTTCCTAATATTGAAAATTAGCCCTCTCTTTGTTTTTGGACTTTGGCCTCGTTCAGAACGTTTTCATTACTCTTCTTAGCTGTTCATGGTATCCTCAACATTCTTCTGTAAAACCACATTTCTACAGACTCCAGTGATTTTCTTGTCTGTTGTCCTATTGTCCCTGATTCACATCCATATGTTAAGACGTGCACTACATAACATTTAAGAACTCTGTAGACAAATAATAATAAATAGATATTATTATAGAGGGAAACTTCCGAAGCGACAGATCAACGAATCATCTCAGAGGAGGAGGTGTGTTTACAGCACTTGGGAAACAATTACAAATAATCAACAACAGAAAAAAAAAACAATGAACAATATATGGCCCGAAGAGTTGGCTGTGTGCTCTAGCGTTTTGTTTGTCGTGGCAAGGCGCTGTGCCAAAGAGTAGGGGTTCGCTCCTTATTCGGATCATATATTGTTGATAATTTTTTTTATCCCCCCCCCCCCCCCCCCACAGTGTTCTCACCCAGGATGCCTGACCTTCCCTACTAAAGGGCAAGATTCCACGTTTTGTTTGCAGTTGGGTTGATTGGCGGGGTCGAGTGAACTTTGAACCCTGGTGTTCGGCGGTAAAGCGAGCCATCTACGACTATGCTAATCAGTCTCCACAACAATATATTATCATTACTGTAGCATGTCTTCTCAACATTCCTATATGGTGCAGAAATATGGACATTAGACAAGAAAACAGAACAGAGAATTGAAGCCTTTGAAATGTGGATTTATAGAAGAATAGGTAGAATTGGATGGAAAGAAAAGAAAACAAACGATGAAGTCTTAAAACAACTAAAAATGAAAAGAGAACTACTAAACACAATTTAAACAAGACAAGTGCGATTTTTGGGCCATGTTAAAAGACACAACAGCCTACTAAAAGTAATCCTGGAGGGGAAAATGCAAGGTAAAAGAAGTAGAGGCAGACCAAAACTAACATGGACGAGTAACATCAAAAGATGGACAAATCAGCCTATGACAACCTGCACCATCAAAGCAAGAGACAGAGCAGACTCGCGCTCCATGGTAGCCTACCTTTGTTGCGGAGATGGCACTCGATGATGATAACTGTAGAATACATACATTACAAAAATAAACAGCTCTAGAGAATACCTGCACTACATAACCAACAACACAAAATATTAAAACTGTAGAAAAACAACAGAACATCGACACTATATATCCAATACTGCAGATTACCAGCACTATAATCAAAAAGTAAGGAATACCGATACATAAAAGCTAGCGGTATAGAAAAACGAACACCATAATAACCTACACTACAGAACACCAATACTACACAACAAAGACAACGGAGGTAAGTGTAGAGTACTAGACTTGAATCGGTGTCTTAGCACGCGAGTTTTCACCTATATGTGCTCGGCCGCCTATCCAGAAATGTTCTTCAGAAGAGACTTCTGGATAGTGTCGCTTCAAGCATCGAAATTCACGATGCGAGGCGACATTCCTCAACTTCCCAGAGTAATACACTGGTACTCATTTCTGTCAGCGGCTGGGTCGACCGCGGGGGTATTTTTGTTCTAACCACAAGTAAAAGTTTGACTGCTTCCAGTGAAAATCGAACACGGGTTGTCCGAACGTCGGTAACCCAGTCGGGTGGTTTTTCCAACAAGGCTATCGAGGCCTCCAGACTACAGAATACCAACACAACACAACCTACAGTACACAGTGCCAACATTGTGTAATCAGCACTAAAGATTATCAATATTGTGTAACCAACACTAAAGATTATCAATTTTGTGTAACCAACACTAAAGATTATCAATATTGTGTAACCAACACTAAAGATTATCAATATTGTGTAACCAACACTAAAGATTATCAATATTGTGTAACCAACACTAAAGATTATCAATATTGTGTAACCAACACTAAAGATTATCAATATTGTGTAATCAACACTAAAGATTATCAACATTGTATATTCAACATTAAAGTTTATCAACATTGTGTAACCAACACTACAAATTAACTAAATTGTTGAATAAAGAACACTACAGACTACCAACACTATATAAAGAACATACTACGATCTGCAGCCAGATTTTCCCAGTTTCTTTTACTGATAGAGAATTCCCTCAAGGAAACCCTACAAACATCCTTATATCTAACCACTGGTCACCCCCTTAGTCTCTTTTCGTCATTAAATTCGCCATACAATATATGCATGTAAACAAACATTCGTATAACGTGTAACCATTTTCTTAATCGTTTACCTTTTCATACAAGTGTTAAGAAATTTGTAAAAAGTTGCTCTCTGGGTGGGTCAGTGGCTAACATTTTAATTTTACTCAAGTGCAAATGCAAAATGTAAAAAAAAAATAAAATCAATTCTATTTTGTATAATGCACATAAATATATAGTAGTTGGAATAGTCTAATGGTTAGCTATCTTTCTTTACGATCTAATGACATATTCGCATATTCAGACCCATGTGCACACAAGGCGCTCGGTCACGAACGTCTCTTTGTCTCGATGGAAGAGATATGAAGTTCAGCCACAAAACTGGGAGCGAGTTATCTCATACAATAGTTACAGGGAAGTCCGCGAACAATGAAAAAGCAGAAGCCGAAACTCTCAAGGCCGCAGCAGAATAGGTTCGTCAACTCAAAACGTACAAGAAAGTACAGCGTACAGCGTTCTGATGACGAGCTGTCAGCCATAGCAGCTTTGAAATCCCACCTCATAAAAAGAGAATGCTAAATTAGTTGAGGGCAACTCTATGTAGTTGCGTCATAATTTCAAGAGAGTACCGATCAAGAGAGTACCGATCAAGAGAGTACCGATCCAGAGAGTACCGATCCAGAGAGTACCGATCAAAAGAGTACCGATCAAGAGAGTACCGATCAAAAGAGTACCGATCAAGAGAGTACCGATCAAGAGAGTACCGATCAAGAGAGTACCGATCAAAAGAGTACCGATCAAAAGAGTACCGATCAAGAGAGTACCGATCAAAAGAGTACCGATCAAGAGAGTACCGATCAAGAGAGTACCGATCCAGAGAGTACCGATCAAGAGAGTACCGATCAAAAGAGTACCGATCAAAAGAGTACCGATCAAGAGAGTACCGATCAAAAGAGTACCGATCAAGAGAGTACCGATCAAGAGAGTACCGATCCAGAGAGTACCGATCAAGAGAGTACCGATCAAGAGAGTACCGATCAAGAGAGTACCGATCCAGAGAGTACCGATCAAGAGAGTACCGATCAAGAGAGTACCGATCCAGAGAGTACCGATCAAGAGAGTACCGATCCAGAGAGTACCGATCAAAAGAGTACCGATCAAGAGAGTACCGATCAAAAGAGTACCGATCAAGAGAGTACCGATCAAGAGAGTACCGATCAAGAGAGTACCGATCCAGAGAGTACCGATCAAGAGAGTACCGATCCAGAGAGTACCGATCAAGAGAGTACCGATCAAAAGAGTACCGATCAAGAGAGTACCGATCCAGAGAGTACCGATCAAGAGAGTACCGATCAAGAGAGTACCGATCCAGAGAGTACCGATCAAAAGAGTACCGATCAAGAGAGTACCGATCAAGAGAGTACCGATCAAGAGAGTACCGATCAAGAGAGTACCGATCCAGAGAGTACCGATCAAGAGAGTACCGATCAAGAGAGTACCCGACATTGGAATACTTGGTTACAACTGGCAAAATAAAAGGAAAGAGAGATCGCGGGCGACAAAGAGAGAAAATACTGGATAGCTTGGTGTCACGGCATGGAAAACAGTCAACAACAGAACTGATACGATGCACTGTAGATAGAAGATTGTGGAGGGACATGATCACCTACGCCAACCGGTATGGCACATGATGATGATGACCGATCCAGTGGATACCCTCGCATTGTAATATAAGAGGGGCAGCACACAGATTCACTATTACAAAGGAGTGAAGCCACCACAAAATTATTACTTAGTCAGTAATGAAGAAGCCAAATCTTAACTAAGCCAAAACTTAACTTCAATGCCAATACCATTCAAAGTGGAAACAACACAACGCAAAACACAATATAGAGGACTGATATTACCAATTGTCCAGGAGATAGCAAGTTTTCCTAGTATGTCTCCGTACTGACAACAACAAAATGAGACACCAGAGATAACAACAAAGGGTATCTAGTATTGCTTCCAAGCAGACGTGACAGAAACATAAATATTGAAATACTGCCTCCATCCAGCACGAACATAGACCAGAGGGAAAAAAATGTGTCCCGCACCAACTGCCTTGTAAGAGAAACTGTATGGCGAAACTACTGAGACCCTGAAATAAACGACAGATTCGATTTTTAAAAAAAAAGAAGTAATTTCAGTCTGAATAAGTCTTGATCGAGGTAGCAGAGGAGTTCCAAACTTTCCATTTAAGAGTAAACAGTGTACATCGAGCTCGCAGAGATGGAGAAAACAACAACAGCAACAAAACGGCCTTCTATCGCGTCCAAATGTTACATAAAACGTATTTTACATCAGGTCACATGTCCTTTGCAGAACGTTGCATTCATCACAACCGTCTGAAAGAATTAGTATCTCAATTTTCTCTATAGAATGGTGTTTAAAGTCAGTTCTTTTTAATGTTTAAGTCTTTTAGAATGTCTTCTCTTTTCATTATTCAAGGTATCTTAAGGATTAACTTTTGTTTAGAATGAATCGATTTTCTGCCTTGCTGTTTGCGAAATTGTCTATGATTCACAACCATATATTGCTATCGGAAAGATACTTACATTGCCTTGCTGGTATCGTGCCACATATTTTTCGTGGCGTTTAATTTGTGTGCTGTCACTGTTAATCTTCCTTTTATCTGTTCCTGACAGTTTCCATTGTTAGATAAGGCGTACTATTAATCTATAGTACAGCTCGATAATACAATGTGTCTCACTTGCTAGAGAACCAGACATTTAGGACAAGCGAGGTGCCAAACCCATTAGAAACAGTATGACCAAAATTCAGTCCGTGTCTTTCAGGAAATGTGTCATTTTGAACAGTGTTTTTTGCCACCCAGCTCTCCCTGAAATCCGAGTTCTCTAGCGAGTGGTACGCCCTATATACGTCATGGAATCAAATTTCAAAATTTATAGCAAAAAATATGCGGTAACGTAGCATGGATCGTTATGACTATAGTTTGTTCAGAAATTCGTGCTCACAGAGTTTATCAATTGTCTCGGAAACTGTTTCATGAATTTCTGTAATTCTTTTTCGTGAAATATCTTATTTATTCACCGACCTTCAGTTTGATTTTTTGCCCTACTGTCGTGCATTTAGGAAAGATATTTTGCTTATTTGAGGTATATAAAAATATGATTTTCTTGCTTGTCCTAAATGTTAGGATTTTACAATACCCACATTTGTTGTAATTAACTCACCAATTAAAAGGCAAATATCACGTGCACACCACACACTCTTTGCACTGTTTAGTTCTCTTAACTTGTAAGACCCGCGCAACTCCGAGGGTTTTTTGTAATTTCATTTCCGGTTTCTTGTTAAATTGGTCGAGAGGCGTATTTTGACAAAATATATACTATTAATGAATATTCCTGTTTGTGTGATAATTTGTAAGCTGTTGTTAAGTGACTACTTAAAATCATGAACAGTTTAAAGTGTAAATTTATCACTATGCAAAAGGTAACTTTGTTATTGTGCATGCACTTTTGCGAGGAATCTAAAAGGGGTCGGTTATTTTACTATTCAATGTAATACGGATACACCTTTGGCTTGCATTGTTAGAGAATTAACATAATTTACAGTAAAATCTAATGTTTAGAGCACGCGGTTTGATATTTTCCTAAAATTATATAACAAAAAACGATTTGTGCAAAATTCAGACTACCTTTGTACCTAAATGTTATAAAATCTGAAGGTCGGTGAAAAAATAAGATTCCATGAAAAAGAATTACAGAAATTCATCAGTTTCCGAGATAATTGATCAACTTTGTGGGCAGGTATTTGTGAACGAACTATAATATTCTATATCAAGGAAATTTTCTAGCTGGAACTAGTTTGCAAATTGTTTATTGCATAGTTTTTGTATTATTTATTGTTATTTCAATCAGCGCTTGACAATAGAAGGTTCATAAACTCTCTAGTTTCCCAAGAAAATACCAAAGAAATATTTTAAAGACATTTTACTCCACAGGAAGAACAGATCACGCGCTAATCAAATAACTACCCTACGTATAAAAGTTGAACAAGGTTTAGAACTACATTACCCACTTTATATTGGATTTATAGATTATGAAAAAGGCATTTGATAGTTTAGACAGAGGAATGCTTTGGAAGTTGCTGAGTCATTACAGAATCCCTACAAAGTTGATTAAACTGATAAGAACAATGTATGAAGGAATGAAATGTAGTGTGGTGCATGAAAGGCAGCTTACAGAAGCATCTCTCTCTCTCTCTCTCTCTCTCTCTCTCTCTCTCTCTCTCTCTCTCTCTCTCTGCGATCAAGACTCAATCAGAGTAGGATTCCAGACTCTCTCATGAAGTCAGCTGTCTGTTTAAGCGAATCGATTGCCCACAGCATATAAGGTAGCACAGAAACATTTGAAATAAGAACAGGAGTAAGACAGGGATGCCTTCTGTCTCCCTTTCTCTTTCTACTAGCCATATATTGGATTATAAAAATAACGCAGAACAACAGAAATTGAATCCAGTGGTCACTGACCAAACAACTTGATGATTTAGACTTTACTGATGACATAGCTCTCCTATCACACAGCCATCAACAGATGCAGGATAAATGAGCATACTTGATGAGACATCACAACAGCAGGACTGAAGATTAATAGAGATAAGATCAACATTATGAGAATTAATGATGTTGGCAATAACGAAAAATAAAAATAGGAGAAATACCTCAACTAGACGTACAATTTTACATATATGTGGGTAGTAATATAGGTAAAGAAGGAGGAACTGAGAATGATACCAAAATACGGATTTAAAAAGCAAGAGGAGCATTCGTTGCACTGGGAAACAAGGAAGACCAAAGAAATTAGGTTAAATACAAAAATAAAAATTTTCAACTTCAATGTTAAGTCAGTCTTATTATATGGTTGTGAAACATGGAGAACAACAAAAATGACAATCATGAAGATATAGACTTTCAATAATGGATGCTTACGCAGAATAAAAGGATGAAAATGGCAAGACAAAATCACTAACATAGAAATATGGAAATGTACCAGCCAAATACCAGTGGATAAAGAGATGCATCGAAGACGACGGGGCTGGATAAGACACACACTGCAGAAGCCAACTGAGAGTATTACACAACAGGCCCTTTTTTGGAATCCCCAGGGAAAAAGACAAAGAGGAAGACCAAGGAATTCTTGGAGAAGACAGATAGACGCAGAGATGAAGATGATGGGTAAGACATGGAATGATCTTAAAAGAATGGCAAGAAACAGAACGGCTTGGAAAGTGTTTGTTGAAGAACTATGCTCCACAGGGAGCAGAAAGATAGAAGAGAAGAGATATGTATTGGTTCTCAGTTTATGATATGTATATGCTTTGGTTCTTTGTAATGTGGTTTGTTAAAACTCTGACCGGCACTTATTTAGAAGATGTTTTCTTCTCAAGGCCTTTAAGTAGTCTGGTATTAACGATTGTACATCAAACACATCACTTACTTACTAACTAAAAATACTCGAGATTGTTCTTTTTGAATTTACCGTGTAAACAAAAAAAATAGTAAAGAGCCCCGTCACGCCAAGTGGCGTATAGGAAATATGGTGTTAGTGACCATACATTTTAGAGACCTTCAGCACATGATTTTTCGGGTAATGTGGTCGGTATTACACCCGTGCCGCTTTACGTTTCCAAAAAAAATCCGGTACCCATTTAAGGCCGGGTGAACCCGGAAGCCGTCGGTTGGGATCGAACCCTACCTCTTGTCCTTTGAAGTCCAGTTTACTAACCACTGAGCTATCGCGGCTCCCGAATTTACCTTGTGCCCTAAGTAAATACTGCCAATATTTACATCGTCACTGCCATTATTTACATCGTCACTGCCATTATTTCCATCGTCACTGCCATTATTTCCATCGTCACTGCCATTATTTACATCGTCACTGCCATTATTTACATCGTCACTGCCATTATTTACATCGTCACTGCCATTATTTACATCGTCACTGCCATTATTTCCATCGTCACTGCCATTATTTGCATCGTCACTGCCATTATTTCCATCGTCACTGCCATTATTTCCATCGTCACTGCCATTATTTCCATCGTCACTGCCATTATTTCCATCGTCACTGCCATTATTTACATCGTCATTGCCATTATTTCCATCGTCACTGCCATTAATTCCATCGTCACTGCCATTATTGCCATCGTCACTGCCATTATTTCCATCGTCATTACAATTATTTACGTCGTCACTGCCATTATTTCCATAGTCACTGTCATTATTTCCATCGTCACTACTATTATTTACATCGCCACTGACATTATTTCCATCGTCACTACCATTATTTCCATCGTCACTGCCATTAATTCCATCGCCATCGTCAGCCATCGTCACTGCTATTATTTCCATTGTCACTGCCATTATTTCAATCGTCACTGCCATTATTTCTATCGTCACTGCCATATTTCTATCGTCACTGCCATTATTTCTATCGTCACTGCCATTATTTCCATCGTGACTGCCATTATTTCCATCGTGACTGCCGTTATTTCCATCGTCATTGCCATTAATTCCTTCGTCGCTGCCACTATTTCAATCGTAACTACTATTATTTACATCGTCAATGTAAGAATTTCCATCGCCACTGCCATTATTTCCATCGGCAATGTAATTATTGCCATTGTCACTGCCATTATTTTCATCGTCGATGGCATTATTTCCATAGCCACTGCCATTATTTTCATCGCGCTGCCATTATTTCCATCGTCGCTGCCATTATTTCCATCGTCACTACAATTATTTCCATTGTCACTGCAATTATTTCCATTGTCACTGCCATTATTTCCATCGTCACTGCCATTATTTCCATAATCACTACTATTATTTACATCGTCACTGTAATTATTTCCATCGTCACTCCCATTATTTCCATCGTCACTGCCATTAATTAGATTGTCACTGCCATTATTTCCATCGTGACTGCCATTATTTCCATCGTCATTGCCATTAATTCCATCGTCGCTGCCATTATTTCCATCGTCACTGTAATTATTTATATCGCCACTGCCATTATTCCCATCGACAATGTAATTATTGCCATTGTCACTGCCATTATTTCCATCGTCGATTGCATTATTTCCATAGTCACTGCCATTATTTCAATCGTCACTGCCATTATTTTCATCGTCACTGCCATTATTTCCATCGTCATTACCATTATTTCCATCGTCACTGCCATAATTTATATCGTCATTACCATTATTTCCATCGTCACTGTAATTATTTTCATCGTCATTACCATTATTTCCATCGTCACTGCCATTATTTGTAACGTCATTACCATTATTTCCATCGTCACTGTAATTATTTCCATTGTCGCTGCCATTATGTCTATCGTCATTACCATTATTTCCATCGTCACTGTAATTATTTCCATCGTCGCTGCCATTATTTCTATCGTCTTTACCATTATTCCCATCGTCACTATAATTATTTCCATACTCACTGTAATTATTTCCGTCGTCGCTGCCATTATTTCTATCGTCATTACCATATTTCTATCGTCATTACCATTATTTCCATCGTTATTACCATATTTCTATCGCCATTACCATTATTTCCATCGTCATTTCCATTTTTCCCATCGTCATTACCATTATTTGTATGGTCATTACCATTATTTCCATCGTCATTACCGTTATTTTTATCGTCATCACTATTATTTCCATCGTCATTACCATTATTTCTATAGTCATTACTATTATTTCCATCGTCACTGCCATTATTTCCATCTTCACTGCCATTATTACCATCGTCGCTTCCATTATTTCCATCGTCAGTGCCATTATTTCCATCGTCACTGCCATTAATTCCATCGTCGCTGCTATTATTCATATCGTCACTGCCATTAGTCCCATCGTCGCTGCCATAATTTCCATCGTCACTGCCATTATTTCCATCGTCAATGCCATTATTTCCATCGTTACTGCCATTATTATCATCGTTACTGCCATTATTGCCATCGTCACTGCCATTATTTCCATCGTCACTGCCATTATTCCCATCGTCACTGCCATTATTCCCATCGTCACTGCAATTATTGCCATCGTCATTGCCATGATTGCCATCGTCACTGCAATTATTGCCATCGTCACTGCATTGTTGCCATCGTCACTGCCATTATTGTCATCGTCACTGCCATTATTGCCATCGTCACTGCAATTATTGCCATCGTCACTGCAATAATTGCCATCGTCATTGCCATTATTGCCATCGTCACTGCCATTATTCCCATCGTCACTGTCATTACTGCAATCGTCACTGCCATCGTCACTGCCATTATTGCCATCGTCACTGCCACTATTCCCATTGTCGCTGCCATTATTGTCATCGTCATTGCCATTATTGCCATCGTCAAATTACTTATCGCCACTGGGTGGGCTCTGCTATCCTGCTGAACAGTTCTACCATTGGATCGGGCAGTGACCAAACTATATCGTACATAAAGCACATATAGTATAAGCTGATCGAGACGGAATCGGAATAAATATGACAAATGCACACACAAATGTAACACTATATACATTCATCTTCAATCGTCTGGATCGGATATGTCATGTGCTCAGAAGAGGTCCACAAATAGTGACAAGAACTCCCACATATTGGGCACCATAGGAAAGGTAAAACAGAAGGAGACCACCATGCGGAGGACAGGGGAAACAGGTGAATATATTAATACTGTGGGCCAGACATGGGCCACCCTGTGAAGGATGATACGGAGCGCAAAATGTGGAAGAACTGCGTTGTTATTTCACAAGATATCACAGGCCGTATCAAAGACAGACTGCTACATCGATCTGTGACGAAGAAGAGGGAAAAGGAGGAAGAGAAGAAAGAAAAAAAGGAAGAAAGAAGAATTAGAAATGTGTAGGAGAAAAAAGAAGAGGAGGATTAAGAAGAAAATAGGAAGAATGGAAAGAAGAATAGGCGGTGGAAGTACATTAAAAACATAAGAGGATTTAGAAGAAAAATAAGAAGTAGCAGAAAGTATACAAAGAAGCAGGATCTTGAACTCTTAATATGAATAAAGAAATCGACAATACGAGCGTTTCTTCAGGGATACATCGACAGTTCGTAAAATAAGTAAAATACATAATGAAAAAAAAATAACAAAGAAAATTGGCTTAGGAAAATGTCATGTCAATAACTGGGAGGATAAAAGCAATAAATAGGGAACATGCTGTTAAACAGTTTCGAAAAGAGAAAGAATTTATTTTTAGATTTATTTTCGCAAAGCACGTAAATAAGATGAATCAGCTAAGAAGATAGGAGGGATTTGGGGGAAGGAGGGTGGAACATAAGTAAAAGTAATGCGCCCCATCCCGCCAAGTGGCGTATAGGGAATATGGTGTTAGTGGCCTTAAATTTTACAGGCCTTCAGCACATGATTTTGGGGGTAATGTGGTCGGTATTACGCCCGTGTCGCTTTACTTCCAAAAAATCCGGTACCCAGTTAAGGCTGGGTGAACCCAGAAGCCGTCGATTTGAATCGAATCCTACCCCTTGTCCTTTGTAGTCCAGTTCACTAACAACTGGGCTATCGCGGCTCCCAGGGTGGAATATAATGGGGAAAAAAATGTTTGCCTTTAAAGCATTGAATATAACACGAATTCTCCTTAAACATCAAATGCGTCATTTACCAGCGTCATTTACCAGCGTCATTTGCCAGTGAGTTTTTGAGATTTTTAAAAATATTAGACTATTTTTTTTGTTTAACATTCTTCCCCTCGTGTTACTTTTATTTCGGCTTTTTGTTTTGTTTACGTAACTTAAAAAAGGTGGGTACTTGATTTGTATATACTTCAGGCTGTTTTGTTCTACAGAATTGGGGTCATGGAACTATGTTTTGTCTTTTTTTTTTTTTTAAACTATAACTACGATTGAGCTGAACTGTAGCTTATTTCAAACAAACATGTTTTAAAACTGACATCTTTTAATTGAAATGTGTCGATGTCGCTTCAGCTGAACCTGGGAGACCTCTATTGTATGAGGCATTTACAATAAATGTAGTATGGGTCGAGAGGTTGAGTTGTTGCAACGACCTATTACCTGCTTGTGCATGTGTCTGTTTCCCCCCATCCCGTCTCGGGTTCAACGTTTAAGGACGTAGATTACCTTTATGTTGGCCTGCACATATATGTTGTGTGTGAAACAAATGATGTTGTTGTTGTTATCGGTTCGTGTTTAGAATCACTATTTGGGGTGTTCAACATTCTACTTGATGACCAATTTGTTCTGTCAGGGGTGTTCAAAACTCTTCTCGACAACCAATTTGTTTACCAAGGGTCACATTCTACTTGATAACCAAGTTGTTTACCAAGGATCACATTCTACTTAATAACCAATTTGTTTACCAAGGATCACATTCTACTTGATAACCAACTTGTTTACCAAGGATCACATTCTACTTGATAACCAATTTTTTTTTACCAAGGATCACATTCTACTTGATAACCAATTTTTTTTTACCAAGGATCACATTCTACTTGATAACCAACTTGTTTACCAAGGATCACATTCTACTTGACAAGCAATTTGTTTACCAAGGATCACATTCTACTTGATAACCAATTTGTTTACCAAGGATCACATTCTACTTGTTAACCACTTTGTTTACCAAGGATCACATTCTACTTGATAATCAATTTGTTTACCAAGGATCACAATCTACTTGATAACCAATTTGTTTACCAAGGATCACATTCTACTTGTTAACCACTTTGTTTACCAAGGATCACATTCTACTTGTTAACCACTTTGTTTACCAAGGATCACATTCTACTTGATAACCAATTTGTTTACCAAGGATCACATTCTACTTGTTAACCACTTTGTTTACCAAGGATCACATTCTACTTGATAATCAATTTGTTTACCAAGGATCACATTCTATTTGATAACCAATTTGTTTAGCAATGGTTTGTCACTGGTTGTTTATCACCGATACTTTCCTCAACCTAAGTGTCCCTTTCCCATTCTGACCACGGTCCAGGACACAGGGAAGACATTTTCCCTTTTCTTTAACCAGTTTCGATTATTTTATTTTGGATGTTTCGTTACTAGTTAGCTATGTAGGATTACTTTTATTTACTTACATATCTGTGTGCGCGTGTTGTTTGTTTGTTCCTGCTGAAGGCCTATTGAGCCGAAACGTCGTTCAAATCTGTATCGTCTACTAATCACGTAAAGCTTTTACCATTTTTTTATTCTTTTATTTTTTTTTCAATTCTCCATCACGGGCAAGGCCGTTTTCACAGCTTCCAGTATGCGTTAGTTAGTATTGTTCTTTTCTGTTCACCGTCTACTGTTGCCATCCCTTAACACAGGTGTTGTGAGCATTAACCCAGAGTTGATCCAAATATACAGTATCATAGCCTTAACCCCGCCGCTTACTGATCTGCCTCTTTTATTCACTTCGGGCAGTAATCGAATGAGATTTTTCACAAATAATTTTCCCGCCGCCTACAATTCTCCTGAAAGTGAAGTCGGCGGCTCGTACAATTTTCCAAACATTATTTTTTTCTAAATTTCAACACTACAGTCTGCTTGGAATATTATCTTCAATTTCCTGAGTAACAAGTACATCTGTAGCAAGCATTTTAAAATATCTCCTGTGACATCTATGTCAGAGTCGTGAACTTTACTTGTCCTTCCTTGCAAGCCACCTTCTTGAGCTGTCCCTGTCGTGAACTTTACTTGTCCTTCCTTGCAAGCCACCTTCTTGAGCTGTCCCTGTCGTGAACTTTACTTGTCCTTCCTTGCAAGCCACCTTCTTGAGCTGTCCCTGTCGTGAACTTTACTTGTCCTTCCTTGCAAGCCACCTTCTTGAGCTGTCCCTGGTGGGGCGTCCAGGAATCATATCTTCCATTATTGCTCTTTCCAGACCACAACGTCTTTTGGTGTGACCGTAGTATTTTAATTTCCTCTGTAAGATGTTGGTTATAAGCCAGTACTTTTCAATGTTTAGGTCTCCTACAATGTCTCTTACTTCCCTGTTTTATTATCCAAGGTATCATAATGGATTTTTATGTTGAATTTTATTTTAAATTAATCTGTTTTCTTCATCGTTGTTTGCGAAATTGCCCATGATTCAGTTGTCAGTATATATATAATATATATATATATATATATATATATATATATATATATATATATATAACTATCGGGAGGACATAAGTGCTCAAGAAATAACAAATATTAATAATGCACAGAATATAGTAAACTAGGAACACCTATTCTCACAAATGATGAAGAGTTTCAAGGATTACAGCTAAAATGACACTTTTAGTTTAAATGTAGCAGCTGTGTACAGTGTAACCACGACCTGTTCTTGCTCGCTCGCCTTGGGGTATTTCTTTGTTGCATTTATGTCGCGATAAACCCGACTTCGTTAGTGCAATTTCAGGACCGGTTTTTCTTCTCATCTTCTATCGTCACTTGGCTGGATTAACCGGCAAATGACATTTTGTTCCTTCTTGAAGAGAGTGAAGATAGTAGATCTTCTGGTTTGTTTATCTCCACTTATTTATTGTGGAGGTGGGATGGCGACGCAGGATTGTTGAATGAATTGAAATTGGTCAGTAACTCAAAGCTGGCTGCGGATTAATGAATCAGAACTAACCAATATCCCGCTTCATCTCCCATTTGGAAATGGACTGACCAATCTGATCAAGTTAATAGAGGCCGAGTAAGGTAGCCAAATAATAATCACTAAAATTACCGTACTACACAGATATCGCTGCTTGCTGTAAACCACAACACGGCGCAAATTACGCAAACTTAACGCCATCTTAAGAACGTTTGACGTGGAAGTCAATCTTGCAACAAATATTTGTGCTGGGAGTTTCATTCGGTGAACACTTTTTTTTTCCTTTGTGTTCATCTCACGACTGTTTCTCTTTCATAATTCTCCACATTATAATGGTTCTAATGTGGGCGTAGTTGAGTTGTGTCGTTCTTTACAACAAGCTGCTATATTTGAATCTTCTGACGTGGCATTTTTGGGGTTGAAAATGTATTTCATTTTCATTTTTGGATTGCAGTTGCGGTCTAATATAACCTAGAAGACTTAGTCTGAGGTTGAGCGGATCGTGTCCCGCCAAGAAGTAGACAAGACAACAACATGTTGGGCATCTTCTTCCGTTCCATTCCTGCTTGCTTGGTACAACGTTTCCAGAGTTTCCTCCTTTAGGTTAAGTGGGATCTTGATTAATTCTGGTTCAATGACATTGGCGCTAACAGTCAACTATGAGTCACTGACTTTTTTCAGTCCGTTCACTCTCCAGAGAATCAACCACAGCCCGTTTCATCCCTCTGTGAAGCATAAACCAAGGAATATTAGAAAGAATAGGAAACATATCAGCAGCAGAGGCCCGCAGAAGAGCAAAAGATGGATTGATGGAATATTAAAAACACTAGGAAACATAACAGCAGCAGAGGACAGAAGAGGAAACGACCGAAAATTATATCTTTTCTTGGGACTGGCTGTCTCAATGCAAGACGTTTGTCTCGAGGGAGGTTGTGAGTCCACATCCGGCTGGACCAGTTGGGATTTTTATTTGTGATTTCTCTCTGCAGCGAACACCCCAGGTCTCAGCAGTGAGGCCGGTCTTTAAACGCCAGTTACTCATCGACGGAAAAAAATGTGAGTACTTCCTAATATTATTTGCCTGTGCGGCGAGGGACACCTGTACACATGACTGCCTAGGAAAAACGGATTAATATTCAAAATTCAGTTCCTAGCCTCTAGGGACTTCGCCAATGGTGAAATCTGACGAACGCAACAACAACAAAATAATAATAAGAAGAATAATATCTTCTTACGCTGCGCTAATGAAGAAGGAAAGGAAAAAAAGTAAGTAAAGTAAAGTACCCCCGTCACGCCAAGTGGCGTATAGGGAATATGGTGTTAGTGGCAATAAATTTTACAGACCTTCAGCACATGATTTTTGGGGTAATGTGGTCGGTATTACGTCCGTGCCGCTTTACGTTCCCAGAAAAAAATCCCGTAGTCATTTAAGGCTGGGTGAACCCGGAAGCCGACGGTTGGGATCGAACCCTACCTCTTGTCCTTTGTAATCCAGTGCACAAACCACTGAGCTATCGCGGCTCCAAAGAAGGAAAGAAGAAGTAGAATAATAAGAAGACGAAACCACGAACAAGGTCTCTCCACTAGCCATCTGTCCTTATTCTTTAACATTTTCTTTACTTCTTTCCAGTCTAGGCCAATATTCTTGAGGGTTTCTATGGCTTCCCTTCTACAAGTGTTCCCCCTGGATCTTTCCGGCTGTCGCTTTCCCCGTGGGTTTAAACATGGGATTGGCACGAAGATTTGTCCACGATTAGCCTCCCATCATGTTAGCAAACAAGCCTTGTAGACAAACCATCCCCTTTCCAGTTGCTACATTTAGAACAAAATACCATAATCTTTCCCTCACAGCAAGGACTTGTGAAAATACCTGGCTTGTCCATTTATTGTCAGTCGTTTTTTTTAAGCCTATAGTGTGTGTGTGTGTGTGTGCGTGCGTGCGTGCGTGCATTGGAAAACTACGCATTTGTGTAGGAGAAAGAATGTGTGT
Organism: Megaustenia siamemsis; assembly: GCA_032433765.1. Taxonomy (NCBI): domain Eukaryota; kingdom Metazoa; phylum Mollusca; class Gastropoda; order Stylommatophora; family Ariophantidae; genus Megaustenia; species Megaustenia siamemsis. The sequence continues at coordinate 74,033,586 of JAVIAB010000073.1, read as the reverse complement.
TTGACAGTGTCATGGCGAGAGGTAGTCTGGGTGAACAGATTGGCTGAAAAGAAGCCGGGAGGATATTCAATTTTGAACAAGGATGTCAGTTCAAACTGGGGTTTTCTAGTACTTAATAGTAAACTTTTCAGTTATTTTAATGTTTTAAATTGTAAAATTGGTGCATGGATGTAGGACAAATCAGTCTCCATGAACTATTATTGATTGGGAAACACTTTTTAGAAAAGGCACTGGTATTAAATTTGTTTCAAAATATAATGACAATGACAGCAGTTCAAGAGTGACACCATTTAAAAGATAACAAAACTTTAACAATAAGAAAGGTTTAATAGGGACACCAGTGTAATGATAATACCACTTTAACAACGAGGACAGTTTAATAGGGACACCAGTCTAATGATAATACCACTTTAATAACGAGGACAGTTTAATAGGGACATCAGTCTAGTGATAATACCACTTTAACAACGAGGACAGTTTAATAGGGACACCAGTCTAATGATAATACCAGTGTAATAATGAGAACAGTTTAATAGGGACACCAGTCTAATGATAATACCAGTGTAATAATGAGGACAGTTTAATAGGGACACCAGTCTAATGATAATACCAGTGTAATAATGAGGACAGTTTAATAGGGACACCAAGCTACAGCTATGCAACTTATTTAACATTAACACAAACTTAACAATGGCATATGTATAAATTGGGATGTCAGTCTATTAATGACACCAATTCAACAATGACGTCATTTCAACAACAACAACGCCAATCTAGTTGTAAAATTAGATTAACACTGACACAAGTCTAGTTGTGACATTAGTCTAACAATAACACCAGTTTAACAATGACACTAGTCTAGTTGTGACATTAGTCTAACAATAACACCAGTTGAACAATGACACTAGTCTAGTTGTGACATTAGTCTAACAATAACACCAGTTTAACAATGACACTAGTCTAGTTGTGACATTAGTCTAACAATAACACCAGTTCAACAATGACACTAGTCTAATTGTGACATTAGTCTAACAATATCGCCAGTTTAACAATGACACTAGTCTAGTTGTGACATTAGTCTAACAATAACACCAGTTTAACAATGACACTAGTATAATTGTGACATTAGTCTAACAATAACACCAGTTTAACAATGACACTAGTCTAATTGTGACATTAGTCTAACAATAACACCAGTTTAACAATGACACTAGTCTAATTGTGACATTAGTCTAACAATAACACCAGTTTAACAATGACACTAGTCTAATTGTGACATTAGTCTAACAATAACACCAGTTTAACAATGACACTAGTCTAATTGTGACATTAGTCTAACAATAACACCAGATCAACAATGACACCAGTCTAGTTGTGATATTAGTCTAACAATAACACCAGTTCAACAATGACACCAGTCTAGTTGTGACATTAGTCTAACAATAACACCAGTTTAACAATGACACCAGTCTAGTTGTGATATTAGTCTAACAATAACACCAGTTTAACAATGACACCAGTCTAGTTGTGATATTAGTCTAACAATAACACCAGTTCAACAATGACACTAGTCTAGTTGTGACATTAGTCTAACAATAACACCAGTTCAACCAGGACACTAGTCTAGTTGTGACTTTAGTCTAACAAAAACACCAGTTTAACAATGACACTACTCTAGTTGTGATATTACTCTAACAATAACACCAGTTCAACAATGATACTAGTCTAATTGTGACATTAGTCTAACAATAACACCAGTTTAACAATGACACTAGTCTAATTGTGACATTAGTCTAACAATAACACCAGTTTAACAATGACACCAATCTAGTTGTGACATTAGTCTAACAATAACACCAGTTTAACAATGATACCAGTCTAGTTGTGACATTAGTCTAACAATAACACCAGTTTAACAATGACACTAGTCTAATTGTGACATTAGTCTAACAATAACACCAGTTCCACAATGACACCAGTTCAACAATGACACAATTCTAGTTGTGACATTAGTCTAACAATAACACCAGTTCAACCAGGACACTAGTCTAGTTGTGATTTTAGTCTAACAAAAACACCAGTTTAACAATGACACTACTCTAGTTGTGATATTAGTCTAACAATAACACCAGTTCAACAATGATACTAGTCTAATTGTGACATTAGTCTAACAATAACACCAGTTTAACAATGACACTAGTCTAATTGTGACATTAGTCTAACAATAACACCAGTTTAACAATGACACCAATCTAGTTGTGACATTAGTCTAACAATAACACCAGTTTAACAATGATACCAGTCTAGTTGTGACATTAGTCTAACAATAACACCAGTTAACAATGACACTAGTCTAATTGTGACATTAGTCTAACAATAACACCAGTTTAACAATGACACTAGTCTAATTGTGACATTAGTCTAACAATAACACCAGTTTAACAATGACACTAGTCTAATTGTGACATTAGTCTAACAATAACACCAGTTTAACAATGACACCAGTCTAGTTGTGATATTAGTCTAACAATAACACCAGTTCAACAATGACACCAGCCTAGTTGTGACATTAGTCTAACAATAACACCAGTTTAACAATGACACCAGTCTAGTTGTGATATTAGTCTAACAATAACACCAGTTCAACAATGACACCAGTCTAGTTGTGATATTAGTCTAACAATAACACCAGTTCAACAATGACACTAGTCTAGTTGTGACATTAGTCTAACAATAACACCAGTTCAACCAGGACACTAGTCTAGTTGTGACTTTAGTCTAACAAAAACACCAGTTTAACAATGACACTACTCTAGTTGTGATATTAGTCTAACAATAACACCAGCTCAACAATGATACTAGTCTAATTGTGACATTAGTCTAACAATAACACCAGTTTAACAATGACACTAGTCTAATTGTGACATTAGTCTAACAATAACATCAGTTTAGCAATGACACCAATCTAGTTGTGACATTAGTCTAACAATAACACCAGTTTAACAATGATACCAGTCTAGTTGTGACATTAGTCTAACAATAACACCAGTTTAACAATGACACTAGTCTAATTGTGACATTAGTCTAATAATAACACCAGTTTAACAATGACACTAGTCTAATTGTGACATTAGTCTAATAATAACACCAGTTCCACAATGACACCAGTTCAACAATGACACAATTCTAGTTGTGACATTAGTCTAACAATAACACCAGTTCAACAATGACACTAGTCTAGTTGTGACATTAGTCTAACAATAACACCAGTTCCACAATGACACTAGTCTAGTTGTGACATTAGTCTAACAATAACACCAGTTCAACAAAGACACCAGTTGAATAATGACACCAGTCTAGTTGTGACATTAGTCTGACAATGACACCAGTTCAATATTGACACTAGTTTAGTTGTAACATTAGTTTAACTATGACACTGTTATAAAAATGAATCCAGTTTGACACCATCTGAACAAGTCACCATTCTATTCATCGACATCATAGGTTATCAAACAATAGAACAAGCCTAAACGTGATGCATGTAACAGGATATGTACTAACTTAATCGGTATGTCATATATCATTGTAAACTCTCGCCCACTTCAGACATTGCTACACTCATTAAAGTGTCCCCTCGCACAGTTTGAAAACCCTTGAATTAGGTAACATAAATTCATAAATCATGTCTTTCTGATTGTAAGAGAAGAACAGTTTAACTATTCATAATTATTGACACTTTTGTGTGTGTGCTGATATAGAAAACGGTACAGGATTTTGCTTGTCACGCTCCGTTCATCATTGTAGCCTGACATTTATATCTGTGTTTTATTTGTGTATATGTTTCTTGATGTTTGTGAGTGTCTTTTCTTCTTTCCTTTCTCACTTGTTTTTCAGCGTCGAGTGAGATATAGCCTCCGGTCTTGTGTTCTTCTGTTGGCTTGTGAAGCTATACTTCGTTCACAAATTGCTGCCCACAGAGTTGATTAATTATCTCGGAAACTGTTTCATGAATTTCTGTAATTCTTTTTCGTGAAATATCTTATTTTTTCACCGACCTTCAGTCTGATTTTTTGCCCTTCTGTCATGCATTTAGGAAAGATTTTTGCTTTGTTTGAGGTATGTAAAAAATATGATTTTCTTGCTTGTCTTAAATTTTAGGACTTTACAATACCAACATTTGTTGTAATCAACTTATCATTTTAAAAAGGCAAATTTCATGTGCACAGCACACAATCTTAGCACCGTTTCGCGCTCTTAACTTGTAAATACACCACTTCGAGGTTTTTTTTTTTTTAATTGGTCCAGATGCTATTTTGACAAAATATTTTCTATTAATGAATATTTCTGTATGTGTGATCATTTGTAAGCTGTTATGAAGTGACTACTTAATTTTTAAAACCATGAAGAGTTTAAAGTGTAAATTCATCACTTTGAAAAAGGTAACCGTGTTATTGTACATGCACTTTTGCAAGGAATCTAAAAGGGGTCAATTATATTACTATTCAATGTAATACGGATACGCCTTTGGCTTGCATTGTTAGAGAATTAACATAATTTACAGTAAAATCTAATGTTTAGAGCACTCGGTTTGATATTTTCCTAAAATTATATAACAAAAAACGATTTGTGCAAAATTCAGACTACCTTTGTACTTAAATGTTATAAAATCTGAAGGTCGGTGAAAAAATAAGATTTCATGAAAAAGAATTACAGAAATTCATCAAACGGTTTCCAAAATAATTGATCAACTCTGTGGGCACGAATTTGTGAAGGAATTATACTTCCCTAGTGAAACTAATATCCCATCTATCCTACTCAATCAAACCTACTTCACTGTCGGTTTTTGGGTCTGGTGTTCTCGTAACGTTGTACTGTGTTTTTTTGGTCTTTCTGTCTTATCACGTGGCCAAACCGTTTTGTCTGTTGTTTCTTAATGTATCAAAGGCGGAAATTACTCTTACCATATTTTCTCCATTCTTCATTTGTTATTCTATCTGTCAGGCTATTTCTTGCCATGCGTCTAACACATTTAATTTTGGTGGTGGTTATTTTTCTTTTCATTATTCAGTCTAGAGTTCAGGTATGGCATTGGTAGCACAACGTTAAGTCAGGTCGGGTAATTTTACCTGTTACTGTATGCAGTAAACAGTACAACCTGTGGCTGCCCTGCTGCCTTACAGGTAAGCTCGGGAGAGTAAAAGGCTAAGGGAGGGTACCCCGAAGTAAAACAACCCCACTGCCTTGTGGGTGAGACTTTTTAGTCAAAGGCTAGCGGAGTCAAACGTAAACAAACCGACGGAAGGCAACAGAAAACCACCGTCGTAATTTCTTTGTATAATCATGAATCGCCACACACTGGAGTCTGTAGAAATGTGGTTTTACAGAAAAATGTTGAGAATACAATGGACAGCTAAGAAGAGTAATGAAGAGGTTCTGAGAGAGGTCAAAGCAAAAAGAGAGCTAATTTCCAATGTTAGGAAGAAACAATCATCATTTGTTGGCCACGTAATGAGAAGAGAACAACTTGAATATATTGTAACAACTGGAAAAATTGAGGGACGAGGAGATAGAGGGAAGCAAAGAGAAAAAATAACAGACAGCTTAAGAGAATGGCTTGGCAGAAGGTCAACAACAGAAATGATAAATAACTGCCGAGATCGAAAGTTGTGGAGAGACATGATCACCTACGCCACTAGGCCCGGTACTTGATGATGAGCACAACGTTGGAATGAAGACGGCGTTGTAGAGTGCACCCATTTTGTCTCTAGTGTTATTTTCGTGACAGAGTGGTGACATCAGTCCGATGATTTAACAATCTTTGTGGCATCTTGAGTCTATTTATGCTGCTTGTGAATTATAGAGGGCAGTCTTTTATTGTTAAAAACTTGTACACCAAATCAAGACACTCGGCTTCAAATGCCGCCCATTTATTTTTATATAGTTCACGGTTTGTTGATCATTTAGTCATCGCAAATATTGTGTGTGTGTGTGTATTAAGGTGATGTTCATTGCGTCTGTATAGCATAAATGTAGACTTGAAAACTGAATTGAGTTAAAAGCTGATTCATAAATTTTGAATAGGAAGAATTGAATCAACGAAGAAGAAAATGAACTGAATTTCTTTCTAATCACAAAAAATTAAAAGGGGACCATTAGGCACAATTCGAGCAAGATAAATTAAATATATTAGAACAAGAGAGCGATGAAAACAATTACCTTATACTATTAGAGTAAGAGGCAGAATACACTATTTTAATGAAATATTATAGCTTTGAAAGTAAAATAAATACACAAATAACAGTGAAGCTATTAACTTCGTAAGAAACAAGTAGTTACGTTGATTAAATCAATGTTAATCAAGATCAGAAATGAAGCACTAAGGAAAAAAGATAGGAATAGCCCACGCCATAGAAAATATATATAACAAAACAACAAATAAAATGATTTGGCCACGTGAGAAGGCAGAGTGATCAAAACACAACCTGCATACAATAAACGTTGTGAGAATACCAGATCGATGGAATATTAGAAGCACTATGAAACATGGGAGCCGCGATAGCTCAGTGGTTAGTGAACTGGACTACAAAGGACAAGAGGTAGGGTTCGATCCCAACCGACGGCTTCCGGTTCACCAAGCCTTTAATGGGTACCGGATTTTTTTCTGAGAAAGTAAAGCAGCACCGGCGTAATACCGACCACATTACGCCAAAAATCATGTGCCGAAGGTCTGTAAAATTTATGGTCACTAACACCATATTTCCTATACGCCACTTGACGTGACCGGGGTCCTTTACTTTTTTACTACTAGGAAACATAACAGCAGCAAAAGTGAACAGAAGAGCAAAGGACCGCAAATTATATCTCCCCTCGACGCTGAAAGGCAAATGAGGAAGGAGAGAAGAAGAAGAAGAGGGATGTCAATCTTCGTCAAGAGATTTCGATTCTTTTTTGGATTAAGATTGACAGAGAAAGTGAAGAGACAAAAACATAACCAGTACCCCATTCATATCGACTTCGCTGGGCAGAGATCTGCCTGTGCTGTCGGGCAATGATCGGATTAAAAATTATCACTCGGGGGAGGGGGAGGGGGGTGGATGGTAGGGAGGATGTCGGCCTCTCGACAGAAGAGTTCCTGGTTCGTTTCCACCGCAGTCGGCGGACATTTTTTTGACTTGGAATCCGTGGTTTCTTCGTGGCTTTACATTTCTCCGTTCTCTGGATAGCGAGTTTCAATATCTAGTCTCGTTGGTTAAAAACGGAGGAGGTCCCGTGTGCTTTCTGCGCACAATAAAGAACAATTGGTAGTGGAAAATCGCAAGCACCCAAAAATGGCGCGAGGCTTGGAAAAAAACCTCTCCACCATGATATATGACTCTACCTCTGAAGTTGGATGATATCTGCCTGTATAGTGAGGGACATATGATCACATGACTGCCGATGTGATAAAAATAGCAAAAACTGATATTCGTGCAAAATTCTGCCCCACGTGATATATACTAGAGATATAATACTCGCGTACACAAACAAACAAATAAACGAACAAACAAATGATTATTGCCCCGTTGCAGTGTAAAGACAAAAATACTGTACACACGAACAAAGATAGTTAAGTACTGGATTACTATTGTTAACAAAATTGCTGTGGGGGTACAATTAAACTTAAAGTGTAGAAAAGCGAGCAGAAATGGACACAGGTACACGCCCCATAATTTTTCCTTCACCTTTCAACACACAAGCTCAAACATGCACTACAAATAGACGGCCAGGAATGGATGCTGGTAGACGGCTGTCACGACAAGCTGTGGCCTGCCTGTAGAGAGGTGACACGTGAGACGGAACCTGGCAAAAGTTTGATTAAATGATGAAATTCACGACTACACATCGGCAGCGATATATTAGTGTTACTACTAATTTCAGAGGCGGGGTTTAATCCTGACCGATGGCTGCCAGGTTCACCTAGCTTTAAGTGGGTACCGGATTTTTTCTGGGAAAGTAAAGCGGCACGGGCGTAATACGGACCACATTACTAAAAAAAAATCATGTGCCGAAGGTCTGTAAAAATTATTGTCACTAACACCCATATTCCCTATACGCCACTTGGCGTGACAAGGCTTTTCGTTTCATATTCGTTTTCTCTCAGTGAGTGCCGTCTCCACATTGAAGGTTGGCTACCATGGAGCGCCATTCCACCCTGTCTCTTGCTTTGATGGTGCAGGTTGTCTGTCATATGCTGATTTATCCATCTTTTGATGTTACTCCTTCGTGTTCGCCTTGACCAGCATTTGCCTCTTTTACCTCGTGTTTTCCTTTCCAAGATTACTTTTAGTAGGCTGCTGTATTTTTTTAACATTCCCCGAAAATCGCATTTGTCTTGTTTCAATTGCTTATAGTAGTTTTCTTTTCATTTTTAGTTGTTTTAAGACTTCATCGTTTGTTCATCTTTCCATCCAATTCTTCCTATTCTTCTATAAATCCACATTTCAAAGGCTTCAATTTATATTGTATATATATATCATCATCATCATCATCATCATCATCATCATCATCATCAAGTACCAGGCCTGCTGGCGTAGGTGATCATATCTCTCCACAACTTTCGATCACGACAGTTATTTATAATTTTTATTGATGACCTTCTGCCAAGCCATTCTCTTAAGCTGTCTGGTATCTTTTCACTTTGCTTCTCTCTATCTTTTCGTCCCTCAATTTTCCCAGTTGTAATATATTCCAGCTGTTCTCTTCTCATTACATGGCCAAAAAATGATAATTGTCTCTTCCTAATATTGTAAATTAGCTCTCTTTTTGCTTTGGCCTCTTTCAGAAAGTTTTCATTAGTCTTCTTAGCTGTCCATGGTATTCTCAACATTCTTCTGTAAAATTACATTTCTACAGACTCCAGTGATTTTCTTGTCAGTTGTCCTATTGTCCATGATTCACATCCATATGTTAAGACTGGCTCTACATAACATTTAAGAACTCTTTTTCTTGTTTCTATTGCCAAAATGGATTGCATAGTATCTTCCTCATTTGTTGGAAAGCTGCTTTTGCCTGAGCCATTCTGCATCTCACCTCTGTTGTACATCTTCCGTCTGATGCTAACAAATTTCCCAAATATTTAAATTCATTTACCTGTTTTAATATTCTTCCACTTGTCTTTATTTTGCACTGATGTTATGTCTTTTTCTTTGTTGTTACCATTACTTCTGTCTTGCTGCTATTAAGGTTGAGTCCTTTATTTTTGCTTTCTTTCACTATAATGTCTAACATTTCTTGTAACACATTTTCACACTTATCGATTAAGAATGTATCATCAGCATACCTTAGATTATTTAAATTATGACCTCCGACAATATATACCTCATTTACAATATAGAAGTAAAGTAAAGAGCACCCGTCACGCCAGGTGGCGTATAGGGAATATGGTGTTAGTGACCATACATTTTACAGAACTTCACCACAAGATTTTTGGGATAATGTGGTCGGTTTCACACACGTGCCGCTTTACTTTCCCAGAAAAAAAATTCCGGTACCCATTTAAGGCTGGTTACAATATATACCAGTTCAAAATAAAGGAAACAAAGTGTACATCAAAACCGTTGGCATTCATCTTAAAATGACATTATAGTTCTTACCTTGAAAATTGTACGGCATATACGGATGAAGATGTTCTGAGACTAGTATGTCCTTCTCATTCTTAGAATTGACATTTATGACAGTGGTTTCAATGTATGACACAAATTGTTTATGTTTACACATTCGACACCCAAACTGGTACAGGAGGAAGTGAATAAAGAAAGAAAGAAAGAAAGAAAGAAAGAAAGAAACTCATTTTTTTAGTATAATATAATGACTGTAATTTAGAGGTTTTTTGCCATCAATGGCTTCAAGTGGCAAGAAATGCTGCCAGAAATATGGGAGCCTCTGCATTTCCTTCAACAACAGTAAGTTGCATCTTTTTGAGTTTTTTTTTCTGATTCAAGTGTTTTTTTTGTGTGTGCACACTGTTATTATTATTCCTGCAGTTTTCATTTAACGTTATGTTTTTGGGTATTTTAAATGTTTGTCGCTATATTTGATCTTTCTTCAATTCTTATAAACAGATTCAATTGCTGCAATGTAGGATTACTTGAGACGAACACGTTTTGTTGTTAAATCCTTCCTGTGTCAACAATCAGAGGCTGTCAATGTATCCCATGGCCTCTTGTATAACCGTTGCTCCTCGGTATGTGAACCAGGCAAATCATGATTGTCCACAAAGAAACTGAAAGAAATGCGCCAGTTTTACAAGCGTTCTTTTCTGATGGATCTACAGAACAATCACATCTGCACTTACCTACTACGTCTACTGCAAGTGATAGTTACCCTTTGCAACAGAATCCAGAACGAATTGTTCGCATCAATTTTACAATGCCTGCAGCAGTTAACGACACTGATGGCTCTGATGAACCAACAACCATCGAAGGAGCCAGCGCAGGCAGAAACATCAACAACGATGATGGGTCTTTCAGTTCTACAGTACCACACATTTCTACGAACATTCAGCACGAAACAGGCCCTGCAGTGATCTCCCACCATGAACTACCGTCATACATGCAAGCCAATTTGGCAGAGGTTGGGGCCGCTCCTTCAGGTCACCCATCACCCGTTACAGAGTTCAGTCCTTATCTTCCCGAATCTACTCTCCCAGACATTCTCTATTCCCATATTATTCCGAGACACCCCTCCACTGCGCTGCCTAATCAACACAGACACCAAAGAAGCAGACAGAGACATGATGAAGGCTACAACAGGGGAAGCAGACATCGGCAAAGAGCCCACTCAGACAGGGTGGATAGACACCGAAGACATTCCTCGTGGTCTCGATCCAGTTCTTCCCACCAGATGCACGAGGGCACGTGTAAAGAACCGTGTGTTAAGTGTATGGTAACGGTGACGTCGTTCAGGTGGGTGCTGGTCGTGTTGTCAGTCCTGGGAGTGTGCTGTGTGGTGACTGGAATAGTGCTAGCCTCGCTACACGCCGCAGGTCAGAGCTTCCTTTTCTTGGCCATCATGTTTATCGGTAAGTTCATACTTGTGTACGTCTTCTTCTTCTACCTTTCAGCTCCCTGTGGAGCATAGGTCTTCAACAAACACTTTCCAAACCGTTCTGTTTCTTGCCATTCTTTTAAGATCATTCCATGTTTTCATCATCTTGATCTCTGCTTCCATCTGTCTTCTCCAAGGATTTTTTGGTCTTCCTCTTTGTCTTTTTCGCTGGGGATTCCAAAAAAGGGTATGTTGTGTAACACCCTCAGTTGTCTTCCTCAGTGTGTGTCCTATCCAGCGCCATCGTTTTCGCTGTATCTCTTTATCCATTGGTATTTGGCTGGTACGTTTCCATTGTTCTATGTTAGTGATTTTGTCCTGCCCATGCCATCCTTTTATTTTGCGTAAGTATCCATTAATAAAAGTCTATATCTTCATGATTGTCATTTTTGTTGTTCTCTATGTTTCACAGCAATATAATAAGACTGACTTAACATTGGAGTTGACAATTTTTATTTTAGTATTGAACCTAATTTCTTTGGATTTCCAAATGTTTCCAAGTGCAACAATTTCTCCTCTTGCTTTTGATATCCTTATTTTGGTATTATTTGCTTTCCCTCCCTCTTTATCTATATTACTGCCCAGATATATGTAAGATTGTACGTCTAGTAGAGGTATTTCTCCTATTTTTATTTGGTTATTGCCAACTTAACTGTGTATGTGGACAGAATAAAATAAACTATATGACATTGCATCACACATTACATTAACTATAGCCCGAAAA